>PVJN01027902.1:0-27670 GCA_004026805.1 Lasiurus borealis
TCACATGATCTCACTCATTGGTGGACAATAACGAACATTATAAACTGATGTACAAAAGGATAGATACAGAGGCAGTAAAGCCTCAAACAGACTGAAATTATAGCAGGAAGATTAAAGTTAGGTGGGGTAGATGGGAGATCAATCAAGGGACTTGTATGCATGCATATAAGCATAACCAATGAACACAGACACTGGGGGGGGTTGGGGTATGCCTGGGAGGGACGGGGGGCATGGGGAAACATGTATAAAAAATTAATAAAAAAAAAATACCCTTAACTTAATCACATCAGCAAAGTCTATTTTGTCATAGAACACAAGATATTTGGGAGGGAATCATTAATCCATCTACCACAAAGGTCAAGAGCAAGAGAACCAAAGAGTCCCAGTCCCTAGCCAGCACCAAGGTACCAGATATATGAGTGAGGCTGCCTTGCCTCTTCTAGATTAATTTAGAATGCAGTCATGTCAGTGAACCTAGCTGAGACCAGAGAAAGAACCACCCAGCCATCCTGTAGAATTACAAGAAATGATGTCATTGATTTTTAACTCCTTGAGTTTTGTGGGCCATTATAAGGATGGAAATTTTTCCCATCTCTTCCAGGTTTTTGGTCTGGTCTTATAATTAAGTGACATGAGACAGATTAACAGGAGAAAACAAATTTAATTACCTAAGGAAGCCCCATTCAGACAATGAAACTCAAAGGCAATGAGGCAATTGAGGTTTATTGAGCTAAGGAATGGGATAGGGGCCTGAGGCTTCAAAGGGGAGGAGGGTAATTCACAGGAAGCTAAGAACAGATGTCTGGTTGTCAAATGTTTGTCCTGCCATCCAGGTAAGTCTTTCAGATAAAATAGTTATCTCGGGTAATTGCTCTTTTTGAAGTAGTTAAAAGGAGAGGTAAACATTTTTTCTCCACCTGCTGGGTCTTGATTGCCTTCTGCTCAAAATTATCCACACATTGAAGTCGAACATTTAAGATGGTACATTCTGCTCTCCTTCACCATCGACCTTCAAACCCTAATTTAAATAACTATTTTCACCATAGTTTAAACTAACCTTCTGTAATCTGGTAAATTTCCATCTTTATTGGTAAAGAGGAGGTTTGGAAGGGGAGAGAAATAGTTTTATCACCTCTACAAATAGGTCCTCTCCTTGTGGTATGAGAAGTTATGTCCTTATGTTGTACCACACTTGTTATGTTTTCCAACCTACCTTTAAATATCATCTCCTTTCTGGAAAAGGCTAAGAAGAAATCAGAACTGAAGATGATTTTTTAGTTCAGGATCCTAATTGAGTCCCTGGTGCAATGGTTGGCAAACTGCGGCTCACGAGCCATATGCGGCTCTTTGGCCCCTTGAGTGTAGCTTTTCCATGAAATACCATGGCCTGGACGAGTCTGTTTTGAAGAAGTGGCGTTAGAAAAAGTTTAAGTTTTAAAAATTTGGCTCTCAAAAGAAATTTCAATCATTGTACTGTTGATATTTGGTTCTGTTAACTAATGAGTTTTCCGACGACTGCCCTAGTGAGTATCTGATTGTGTCCTTCAATCTTCAACTCTTTTTTAAATATACTTCATTATGCTAACTGGGCCATTGAAAATTGTTGCAATTTTTAGTTTTTGAAATCGTAAATGCTTGAAAATACTTCTTTATTCATCTTAACTCTTGGAATCATAGACATCTATCCTGTAGTCTTCTTGGTATTTCTATGGACTAAGAGATTTGTAGACTGTTCTGTTCTAACAATCATTATCTGTCATCTGAATTTTATTAAACACTAATCTCCACACTGAGCTCTATGGAGTGCATGCAGATCAAAAAGAGCCACAGTTCTCCACAAAGTTTCATAAAATTTAATTCAACAGGCTCATTGGAGGAACAATAAAAAAATCTCTTTGGGTTTTCATTAACTCAGATGTGAAATACTTGTTTTGCAACTCAAATTTCTGATTTTGAAGATCACTGTTTTGCCTTCTAGGTCATCTCCGTTTTAGAATTGTATCTTGAATGTCAATCCATTGTCTTGGAAACTGGGCAACGCTGAGTTGGACCACTTTTATTTGCAGTTTGTAGGGATTTAGGGTGACCGATTAAGAGAGGAGTATGTATTCTATTTTTCTTTGATGGGGATAGGTGACTGATCAATTCTAATCTTTGTATCATTTCTCCTAGCTCCTGATTTTTCTTTCTGTGCTCATGTGGTAGTTTTAGATATGTCAAAAAATTATTTGAAATATATTCACACAAAGAGGTGAGTTCTCTCTCCTTTCTTGTATCTAAGCAGGCCCTTGTGAACTGACTTATAAAGAATAGAATGCAGTAGATGAGATGTTGCATAGCTTCTGAGAAGTGACGTTGCATAATTCTGAAAGGGCCTTGTCATTTCTGCCTGGTTGACTCAGGATAGTTGCTTACTCTGTGGAAAGCCAGCCACTATGTGCAAGCATCTGACTATGCCAGAAAGTCATATTTAGCCACTCCACTGGGCACAACCACTGAGCTTCTAGCAGGTACTAGCACCAACTGCCCGCACCCCCCACCCCCAATGTCAAGGACTCTCTTGGACATCCTTCCCAATAGAATTCCAGATGATTGAAGCTCCAGCCTGTGTTTGACTGCAACTATGTAAGAGATGGCGTGCCGTCTTCTCCGATAAGCTCTTCTTAATGTTTCTACTCCAACTTTATGAGAAGAATAAAATTGTTGTTGTTCTGTGCTGCTATGGTACAGGGTGATTGTTATGGAGTAGCAACTAGTCTTCAAAAGAAAAGCTTGATAGGGGTCCATCTGTATTTAAATCAACTCCCTGACCAAAGATGGCCACGTAAGAAAACACTTAACTCATGTTCCAGATTCAGGGACCTGTTTGCAGAGAGGGGCAGCTTGTGGAGAAGAGGCAGTGGAACGGGGCATTAGAAATGTCAAGTTCTAGACCAAGTCTTGCCACTGATTGCTATATAAGTGTGGTCAGATCACTGTCTCTCTAGGACCTCGCTTTGTCATCTGTAGAATAGAAAATTGGGACTATATACTATCTATGGTTTTTCCTGCACTTTAAAACTTTATAATTCTAATGACTTCAGAACATTGAGATAGACAGATCAATAAAATGAATTGATATGTAATATCTCCTAAAAGAAAGCAATTTTCCAAGTGGAATGGTTCATCTATAATTTTGTAGGAAGTCCTATCCAAAAGTATTAGAAAGCTTAATTCCAGGTTTAGAAAATAATGATTTATATTGAGCTGAAACAGTAAGCTTTTAAAAGATGATACTAGTCAAAACCGGTTTGTTTGGCTCAGTGGATAGAGCATCGGCCTGCGGACTGAAAGGTCCCAGGTTCGATTCTGGTCAAGGGCATGTACCTTGGTTGTGGGCACATTCCCAGTAGGGGGCGTGCAAGAGGCAGCTGATCAATGTCTCTCTCTCATGGATGTTTCTAAATCTCTTTCCCTCTCCCTTCCTCTCTGTAAGAAATCAATAAAATATATTTTAAAAAATGATACTAATTAGAAAAAGCTTTCCTAATTCCATTGTCATTAACTCAGAAACGTGTTATATATTATTCAAAATTACTTCAATGTAACATTTGCTTAAGTTATTTGTCATAAGAAGCAGTCCTTCTTTTTCTTACTCATAAATTATTTAAATCCTCCATTTCCCAGATTATTGCTATTTTATTTTGAACATGATCTTCTTATTACAACTAAGATAACTGAATGCATGAACAGTGATTTCCCTCCACATTCTGGGGGTATAGGAGCAAGGAGACTTAATTTTTTCACATTAAATATTTCTATGATATTTATACCTGCATATTATAATAAGTAGGCATTATTTTTATAAAAAAAGAAAGATGTAATTATATATTCTTCAGATAAAGAGGTATTATACAATGAGGATTATTTTTCATCATTTCACTCATGCTTAAGACTGTATGCAACTTCATATTTCATAGAGTTTTCTTTTTTGCCTTACTGTGCTATTGCCTAGCTTTACCTTACTGTATGTGTAGATGAATCAAAGTTTGGTATAAAATAGCTGTTTATATAAGAATGTTGTGTTCTGTGACAAGGAAAATAATACATTATGATGTTCACAAAGTGCTAAAGGAGATCATTAATTTTGAGTGGGCGTCAGGGAAGGCTTCTGAAGGGTGGTGTCGTATGAGTTGGGCTAGTAAATTTTAACCCAGTTCTCTCTCCCTCCACCCCAAACCCAAGCTCTTTAGCCTTACTGCACTGACTCCCAGCCTCTACTCTTAGGTCTACTGTCTGGGTCTATCTGCAGATGAGGACTAACTTCATCCATGGGCCTTTATGACAGTGGCAGGTAGGATTATACTAATACTAATATTTTAATGCTAACAGTAAAACTAATAACCCAACATTAATTAAGCACTCCCTAGATGCCAGGTCCTTTATTAATAACATCACATAACTTACCATCCAAATAGGGACATCATTTTTAAAACAACTCTGATGAGATATAATTGACATACAATAAACCTTACATGTCTAAAGTATCAAATTTAATAATTTTTGACATATGCATGCCCCCTAGAAGCCATAGCCACAATCAAAATAATGAATATTGCTATCACCCCTGAACGGTTCCTTGTTATTTGTTGTAATCCCTACCCACCAATCACCTCTGTCCCCGACAAACCTGATCTGCATTCTGTCATTATGGATTAGTTTTCCTTTTTCAGAATTCTATGTAGAAGGAATTATGCAGTGCTTACTCTTTTTATGTCAGACTTTTATTATTCACTACAAATTGTAGCAAGAGTTCATTCCTTTATGTTATTAGATAGTGTATATTTCACTGAATGGGGATGCAATTCATCCATTCAACAGTTGGTGGGCATTTGGGTTGTTGTCACTTCTTAAATATTGCCCCCAAAGCTATCATGAACATTTATATAAAACAAAATGAAAGATTTTTACAGGAAAAAAGGCTAGACTCCAGAGCCCTCTTCTCTGAATGCCTCATCTCTGCCAAACCATAGTGATCTGATAGTCACTATGATAGTACCGAGCCCTATACACACACTGTTTTTCCTATACACGCATACCTATGATAAAGTTTAAATGACTCTTGTACTTGGGGCTATTATTAACTAACATAAAGGTGACACAGACAGGCACTGTGATTCTGAGACAGTTGATCTGACAAGCGAGACGGCTACTAAGTGACTGGGAGTTTGTGTATGCAGTGTGGGATGGAAGATGATCGTCCGAGATTTCATCACACTGCTCAGAAGGGTGCACAATTGAAAGCTTGGAAATTGTTTATTTTTATAATTTTCTATTCAATATTTTTGGATTGTAGTTGACTGCAGATAACTGAAACCCCAAAAGCAAAACTGCACGTAATGAAGAGAGTTGGAGAGACTACTGTCTAAATCAGAATCTCTTGTCCTTATCTAATCTGACCACAGCATTGGGCTAGCCTCTCATTTGAATCCAAGCTTTCTTATGGCCATTTCCATCCTCTTTCCTAAAGGCTCTGGTTCCAAGCATGGCTTTGAAGGCGGCCTCTGTGTATGCTCAGGAGGTCTTGTTTTGTGTGTTCAGAGTGAAAAAGGGATGTGTGCTCTTGGCATTTCTCCTTTGGAGGACTTGTATCACCACAGAAAGTCCACCGTGAATTGAAGGTTATCTGAGACAAGCTGTCTTGAGGGGAACAATGTTTTAACCTCCCTGGTGTTTATATATTTAAGCCAGCTTGATTTTCATACATAACTACTTCTTGATGTCAACACTTGGCTAGAGGTATATTTCATACCCATCAGTAGGTTATGTGTGTGTGTGACTGTATGCATGGAGGGTTGTATTCATTTTTTATTGCTCCATAACAAATTACCACAAACTTAAGGGCTTAAAATAACACCTATTTATTATCGCACAGTTGTGAAGGTCAGAAATCCTGGCAGGCACAGCTGAGTTCTCTGCTTAGGATCTCACAAGACTGAAATTCCGAGTATTCAAATGGGCCAGGTTCTTATCTGAAGGCTCTGGGGAAGAATCCACTTCCAAATTCATTTAGGCTGTTGGCAGAATTCAGAACCAGGACATTGTTATATTACCACAATGTTACTATGGAATCAGAAATTTAGTATCGATCAATGTTATTACATCACCCACAGTAATATTCAAATTACATCATTTCTTTCAGTAAGTCTATCACAGCAGTTTTCTTCTCCAGCCCAGGATCCTATCCAGAATCACCCATGTCCTCTCAGTTTCCTTTATTCTGAAATATTACTCAGCCTTTCTTCATCTTCTTGGCAGTGACATGTTTTAAAGGCCACTTGTTTTTATAGACTATTCCTCAGTTTGGATTTTTCAAATTTTTCTTCTTTATTAAAGTCAAGTTAAATATTTTTGGCAGGAACACTAGACATGTAATGTTGTGTCCTCTTTAATGCAGCATAGCAGAAGTCATGTGATGTCGGCTTGTGCTAAGGTTGGTGATGCTAGCTTTGATCACTTGGTTACAGTGGTGTTTTCCAAGTTTTCTTCTGTAAAATGTCTGTGTAAGTAATTTGTAAAGAATTACTTGGATCTGTATAAATAGCTGTTCCTCATCAAACTAATTTTAGCCTTCAGTGACGCTCTTTTAAACTCCATCATTTTCTCTATGTTTGTAGTTAGCATTCTACTGTAAGGAAATACTGATGTATTTAGACCAATCTGGGGTCATACATTTTTATTCTACTTGGTTTACTATGAATCATTTATATCTTCATTTATAATGAGATTCAAGTTGACCCAGAGTTGGCCTCTGGGGTTCTTTCAACTTACTCTGTGTCCTGTTGATACATCCCCTTACATTACTCATTTTTGATGCAGGAGAATATCCCAGGCTTATCTTGCATTTGAGCCTTGGAGATCAAACTTTTCTTCAAGGAGACTTGTTGTTTCTTAGGAGAGAATGCAATTTAGAAGCCAATCACTGGTTATTCTCATTATTTCTGGTCCATTGTTACCTTTCAGCAGAGACAGCTAGGATATAATATACAAATACACACATATTTTTCTTACATTCTTCTTGATAAAAAATGTGCAGTTTATTCAGATTTCCTTAGCTCTGCTTAATGTCCTTTTTATATTTCAGGGTCCCATACAGGGTACCGTATTATATTTAGTTGTCATGTCTCTTCAGGCTCCTCTTGACTGTGACAATTTTTCAGACTTTCCTTGTGTTTTATGATCTTGACAGTTTTGAGGAGTACTGGTCAGGTGTTTCATAGGATGCTCCTCTATTGGCCCTTGTGCGATGTTTTCCCCATGAATAGACTGGGAATGTGTTGTGTTTTAGAGAAAGAACACAGAGGGTCATCCTCATCACATCATAGCAAGAGCACACACTAGCAATATATGTTTTCACTGTTGACATTGACCTTGGTCATCTGGCAGAAGGTGTGTTTATCAGGTTCTTCCATAGTGAGGTGGTCCTCCACCCTTCCATACTCTACTCTTTGGAAGGAAGTCACCACCCAAAGCCCACAGTGTTTCTTCTTGAGGGTGAAGTATATACATCAGTTATTCATAATTCTTTTATGGGAGATTTGTCTCCTCTCCCACTTTATTTTATCATTTATTTATGTCCCCATGGCCTTGTGGATACTTAGTTTGCACTTTGGGTTATAATCCAGCACTACTTTATGTGTTTAGTTGCACAGATTGTTCTGGCTTTGGCCATTGGGAAGCTTTCAGCTGGCTCCCCTGTCTCTTTGATAGGAGTCTATTAATGTGATTTTTGTTTACTTGTTTTTCAGCACTTTCTTATGTTCTGCCATTACCAGTTGCTCCAGGTTTAGTTTGTATATCTCCTGCCCCAGTAGGCTTGCTTTTCATATTTATTAGTCACTTTTAAACTATGTTCTATGTAGGTTTGAGCCAATGAATAATATATGGTGAGGAATGGGAGCCAGCTTTCTCACTCTTGAAGGGACTCGGAAATATGGAGAGGCAGAAGAATAAAAGGTACCCTGTGGATTTGGATTGAAATTGAACATTTCAGTATAAATTCATGGTTTTAAATTTAGGGAGATCACTGGCAGCACTGCTTGTCTCAAAGTCTGTTTTGTCTAATATTAAAGTGGCCATTCCAGCTTTCTAATACTTACTTTTTGGCTGGTATATGTACTTTTTATTCTTTCATTTTCAAACACTTTTTATCTTTATATTTAAAGTGGATTTCTTGTGCATGGAAATAATTAGATCTTACCTCTTTACTGGAAAATCTCTGCTTTCTAAGCAATGCATTTAGTCAATTTATGTTTTACAAAATTATTGAATCTGTATGACGTATTTATCTCACCCACTCCACCTCCACCCCCATTCCCTTGCAGCTCTTTCTTCTCTGGTATCACTTCAGAAACTGGCAATTCCAACCTCCGTGTCCTCAGCTTAGTGAGACCCCTGCCCAGGTGGGCTTCTTCTCCCTGTTCTCCAGTAGGGAGAAAGTTCAGGTGATTGTGATGTAATCATGGTCCCTACCTTACGCATTTTCTTTCTTTCAAAGATTGCACTGCTGTGCTACCTATTGTTCAATTTCTAAAGACGCAATTATCTCACATATTTTATCTATTTTTATTTATTATCTATCTTTAATTTATAGCTATTTTCATTGTAAGAGCAAATCTAATATAGGTACTGTATCATGAATAGAACAAGAGGTACCCAAACAATTCAACTTTTAAAATGAAATATAACAATAGAACACCATTGTCCATAATATAGTAAAGTCAGTTATTCTGACTACCTTAATATGTAGCTTGTTATTTTCTTTAAAATTTTTTTCTAATTTTACTGATGTATGATTGACAAGTAAACAGTATATATGCATAGCATGTTCATGATATTTTGATATATGTATATATTGTGAAATGATTTCCCCAATCAAGCTAATTACATAGAGTATGTTTTGAAGACAGATTTTAGTAATGTTCCACTACTGAATTACCTGAATTTTAAAAATAAGATCTTTAACTCTTTCAGATAACTAAAATTCTGGCCAAAGATAGAAAGATAGAAAGACAGATATTATGACAGTGTTTATATGAGTAAGGCACTTCATTCTTTCCAAGTTCTTTCACATTCCTCTCTGTTAAAACTCTGTTGGTTACAAGTGACAAAAACCTAAGTGAATTATGTGTAAAGATGAATTTATTAGCTTGTATAACAAAACATCCAAGGGTATCTGACTGTGGTATACTATTGGGAATGTGCCTTTCTCCATTTTTCAACTCTCCTTTGATAATTTGACATTAGTAACTCCTGCGTTATATCATGCCAGCTTAGCAAGTCCAGCAAAAGAGAGTTCCTCAGTCAACAAATAATCAAGAGACTGATATGTGTGTAATAGGGGAATTATATTCAGTGGTGAACTAGATAATTAATATCCTTGCTATCAGAGAGCTTATATTTTGGTAACATGAGAGAGAAAATAAAGAAGAGACCAAAGAAAATAATTTGGACCCTGGATATTATTACTAAAAGATAAGACAGGGTAATGGGACAGAAAGTCAGTATGATGGCCGTTTTTGTTTCATCATTCATAAATTTTTTTATCTCTTTAAGGGGTAATTGACTTAATACATGGATTATTATGAGAAAAAAGCAACCAGGTGATAATCTAGGGAAAGAATATTGAAAATGGAGAAAATAGCAAGTGCCCGCCTTCTAAGATGAAAATCAGCATAGCCCATAATAGGCACAGGGAACATAAAGAAATAGGATGAGAGAAATAAGGTAGGTAGGAATTAGATCACAATGTCTTCATGGGTCATGGTGGGAGTTTGCATATAATCCTGGTTACAATGACAATGATCTGAGGACAGCCAATACATAAAATGTGACCTTTTTAAATGATCATTCTGTATTCTATATGGAGAGTATGGTAAAAATGAACCAGGATTGAGAGTTTTAGTCTGGCTTGGGCAGTGTGCCCATTTCTAGAATATTCACTGAGGCTAGGTCAATGCAATGTTTTGATGGCCCATCTTAGGTTAACTTAACTCCTGAGGGCAGTTAGTGAGTTCAGCTTCATCTGGACTACATGAACTAAAAGGAGGGATGGGGGCAACCCTCTCACATGGAAGTGTTATTTCCATTGTCCAGCTTGAGCAAAGATTGGTGGCCAGGAGCCCTGCTGTGTGCTGGGGGTTATTGCTCTCAATGTGAGAAGAGTTTCCCTCACCATTTTGAAGGGCAGCATCTGAACAATAGGCGAAAGTCTGCATGGAAAGTATCCCATAAAATAAATGAAAATACGTTTTCTAATATTTATTTTTTGTAAACGATGGCCACAGATCAGAGGAGAGACAACATTTGAAAACAAAACAAACAAAAAACCAAACCAGCAACAACAACAAAACTTGGTTGGTAATTTGTTCTTACATGATGAGGAGAGGCCGAGATCTTTACATTTCTGCAGCACAAATATTCTTTATGGGAAATTCAAGTTTGTCTCGGTCTCTAAGGATTCAGTTCTTGAGTAACTTTCAGGAACTCAAATGCAGTAAATCACTGGTTTTCCCTGGTATTCATCTGAGAATTCTGAAGGAAATAAACAGTGAAATAGCGCCAATGACAGAAAGGATGCAGTATGTCCTCTAGAAATAGAAATTCTCCCTAAAGGTTGGTAGATAAATTACCAAGCTGCACTGTCAGGGGAGGGAAGAAGGGGGGGATGAAAGGAGATTCCAGAAATTACAGATCATTGAACCTCATCTCATCATCTCAGTTCCAGGGAAAATGATTGAGACTTTAATTAAGTTTGGATACTTGAATAAGTACAACCAGAAAGCATTTTCACTTGCAGAATTTCCATACAGCATTTGGATTTGTATCATAGAACCTGTCTTAAGGGAAAACCTGCTTCATGGCTGGGAACTTTTAATAAAATTTGTCAAATAAATGAATGGCTGGTTTCTTGTATGCAACCTCTGCTGCTGTGGCTGAGGTCGGGGCATGGATTATTCTGAATATGCTTTTATTTTTCTTAATAAACAGATTAAAATGACAGTGATTTTATTCGCTGCTCAAGCTCCTTGTCTTCTATTAGCTTGCATTTTCTAATGGTCAAAACAGGCAAGCATCAGTTTTATCCACAAACATTTATTGAACATTGATTTGTGCAAAGCACTGTATTAGATATAGAGGTACAAAGACCTATGCTCTCTACCTTTAAGAAATCTGGTGACAAAATCATGGCATGCACAAACATGTTGAGAGAAGAAATGAGTGATGACAGTCATGTAGATGTCATTGAAAAGCTGTGATATTATTTGTCTTAAGAAATGAATAATCCCTCAATATAAGAGTAGAAAAGAGGTAAGTTAATGGTGCTATGTCATTCTTTGTTTATTCTTTCTAGTTTCTACGTGCTCTTCTAAAATTAGCTTTTTAATTGCTACAATTTCAAATATTCTTCATGTATGTTCATGTTGCCTAACTTTATACTTTCATCTTAGGCCCCTTTTGCACATTCTGCTTTCCATTGCACATCTCTCTTATCTTTTAAAGATTTTTTAAAATTATATTTTTATTGATTTTTTTTCAGAGAGAGAGGAAGGGAGAGGGACAGAGGGCTAGAAACAGCTATGAGAGAGAAATATCGATTGGCTGCCTCCTTCATGACACCCCCACTGGAGATTGAGCCCACAACTTAGGCATGTGCCCTGCCTGAGAATGTAACCCGTGACCTCTTGGTGCATGGGACAATATTTAATCCACTGAGTCACACCAGCAGGTGCACATTTCTATGATAAGACCCTAACAGTATAGTCATTAAGGAAAACAGTGTGAAGGTTCTTTCAAAAAATTAAAAATGGAACCAGCATGCAATCCAGCAACCCCTCTTCTGGGTATATGTCCAAAGGAAATTAAATCAGTATCTCAGAAAGTCATCTATTGTTCACTGCAGCATTATTTATAGTAGCCAAAATATGGAAACAACTTAAATGTCCATCTATGGATAAATGAATTAAGAAGTTATAACACACACACACACACACACACACACATATATCTATTTATATATTACATTCTTTTATATAATAAACTAGAGGCCCAGTGCATGAAATTTGTGTACAGAGAGGGGAATCCCTCAGCCCAACCTGCAACCTCTCACAATCAAGGACCCCATGGGGGGGATGTCTGACTGCTGGTTTAGGCCTGATCCCTGTGGGATCCACCAGCAGTTGGACATCCCTCTCGCTATCTGGGACCACTGACTATTTAACACTTGCCTGCCTGCCTGATCATCCCTAACCACTTCTGCCTACCTTCCTGATCACCCTTATCACTCTGCCTACATGCCTGATCACCCCTAACCACTCCTCTGCCTGCCTGTCTGGTTGCCCTTAACCGCTTCTTTCTTGGCCCCCACTGCCATGGCTTCATCTGAAAGGATATCTGGAATGATGTCCCAGAGGTCATTCAGCTCTCTGGTCTAATTAATATATTATACTTTTATTATTATAGATATATTAAATATATAATATACAAAATGGAATACTTCAGCCTTAAAAGAGGAGATCCTTCCATTTGCAACATGAATGAACCTGGAGGACATTATGCAAAGTTAAATAGCCAGAAACAGAAAGAAAAAAGCTGTGTTTATATATTTTCTAATTTATATATGAAATCTAATAGAGTTGTATTCCTAGAAACAGAGGGTAGAATGTTGGTACTAGGGGCAGTCACTACCAATTTAAGTCACCAACCTCAGAATCATTCTTTCTTGGTTCTTTATACTTCCTATACTTCCTGAAGTCCTTAACCAAATTCTGACACTTAGACTTTCGTTTATGTCCTTTAACATCCTTCCTTAGCATTTGGTATGTACTTGTATTGACACACTAATCACATGATTTTGTACATAAGTATTCACACATGTGTGAGCTCTATGTAGAGCCTATGGTTTCTTAATCAGTGAATTCATTTCAAGGGCTGACACCAAACCTATCCCTGGGAAGTATGCAAGAAATGCTTGTTGAAGGAATTGTGTGACATCTATTACTTATAGTCAGTTATTAACTCACCCAACTCACATTTATGGATGACTTGCTATGTGTTTGGAATTATGCTTGCTTAATACTAAGGACACAAAAATGAACAAGGCACCATCTTTGCTCTCTGGTAGCTTACAGAGGACTAAGAAGAGCAAACCCATCAATAAATAATATGGAAAACTTAAAGTCAAGATGGACCCAGTAATCTTAATCGACATTTACCTTTTACAGTATCAGCGTAGGTATATATGTATGTGTCACCTCGCTATTTGATTATGATGTTGCTGATTTGTGGTAATTCATATTCTCTTCCTTCCCCCTCCCCACCCTGGCAAAATCTCAGGTTGCATTATCATTAACAAAATACTTTGGAGAATAAAACCATTTCCTCTTAAAAGGATGTGTTCCTAAGAATATGATTCCTTGCTAGGAAAAACAAAAACATCATGAGATCCAACAATTAAAGCCAGTCCTGGTAAAAATAAAAATTAACCTCACAGTTACCTGTGCTTGAGCATAAATCAAGATGCAGTGGACTTAGGGACTGTAGCCAAGAAGTTAGTGATGAAAATCTGAGACTATTGATTATTTCAGGTACACTGAAAAATTAGCTTAAGAAAATTGAAAATTAAAAACCTCAGAAAGGAAAAAACAGGATAAGAAAGAATAAAAGAAAACTTTAGAGTCTTTCCCAGAAATTCTCTTATCTCAATCATTTTTCTTTTAAGCTGCTGGAGGAGAGGCTCTTTCAGATAAGTGCTAATGTTTACCCCAAAAGTTTCACTTCTCTAACTGCCTCCAGATAAACTTTGAAGATTTTTCTGTGGTCAAGTGAGATTCTAGTAGCTCTTTGGAAGTATTAAAAAAAAATGTTCTTCAGTTTGGACGAGCTTGAAGGTTATTATTATTTTGTACTCTTTTATCCACTGGGGATGTGTCCTCAACCAAGGCACATGCCCTCGACTGGAACCAAACTTGGGACCCCCCAGTCCGCAGGCCGATCCTCTATCCACTGAGCCAAACAGGTTTTGACAAAGTTTATTATTATCACTGAAAAATTGAAAAGATTCATGATGAGTTTCCAAATGAAATTAGTCTGCACAAGTACAAAAACCAAATGTTCTTTATATCCAGAAAGGGAGAAATGCAGTCCAATATTTTTTCAGAGGCAGGTTATAGCACAAAGTAGACAAGGTACATTAGATCAGCAGTTAGTACAGTATTTCATTTTAGCACACCATCAAAGTGATTAAGGGTCTCCGTATTCCAAGCCCTACCACACTCAATCTCAGTTGGCATTACCTCTCACTCCATCCTAAAAGTTGAAGTATTTGAGTTTAATCTCCCTTCACTGTCCTTCCTCCCTACCTAAAACTTAGCTACATCCACTTCTGTCTTCGAATCCTTTCCTTTCATTTCAGAGGCTATGGGAAGGGACCACCACATTGGAAACTTCTTTGGCTGCTTGTACAGAGTTCACAAAAACAGAGGCTTCAACAAATCAGGGTGTTCTTTCACCTGATGTGATAAGAACGGAAGAGGCATTGTGAGGCTGGAGCATAAACTCTGTGCGGGCATCAGTGGCCCAGGCTCCTTTGATCTTTGCGTCCCTCCTTTACAGTTTATAAAGACAAAGCAGGAGACAAAGGTAGAGAAAGTATCAGAAGGATTGAGAGTCACACGGCTCTCCTGGCTTCAGTTCTTTGTGTAACCTCAGCAACTGTCACAAAGACATGGGCTTTGAGCTAGATATTCGATTTTATCGATTATTGTTTTCCACTGATGCATAGATGGCTACTGTGGGCTACATACCTTCTTCTGGGTGATCTGCAAGCCTTGTTGAGGCCGAGAAACTTCTTTTTCCAGAATGATTTCACCAGACTCCCAGCTTCTCTATTTCCTCTCATTATGTTCTAGTCTCATCCTTACCACACAGACTTTGCTTTTACCTGCAGGGCAATACTCCTGTTCCAAAGTGTCACTTTGATCGGAATACCCCTCTTCAGGTAAGCAAACCAAAGCTTCTGGTTCTCCAGTAAATTAAACGAAAATGCCACCTCGTAGTCTTCAAACTGTTTTCCCTACCACACTGCTCTGAACTCCTTGTCTCTCTCAATTTCCTTCCTAGCGTCCACTTCTAACAACATTCCTGATGGTTGCCTCAAAGCCCCTCTGCATGTTTAGTCAGGATAATACTTTGGGAAAATGTCACTATGCTTTCCTCCTTTGCATTTTCAGGTCATCAGCATTTCCCAAATGAGGCAGAGGGATCCATCCACCAGGAGGAAATCAAATTGTTACCACAGGAAAGAATCGAAAAGAAACCAGGTAATGCTCAACTTCTGACAGTCACGACAGTAATCAGCAGTAGGGAGATAGCCTGTGAGCAGGTTTTCTGAAAGAGAAAACTCCTCTAGTTTCTATCTATTAGTAACAACAACGCCTAAAAGGTGTGACGCCTCCCCTGGGATGGCTAGGCCATTAGGTTTGCTGCTCAGTGAAAGGAGGGAAAGCCTATCTTTTCTACCTTTAGTGGCTCATGTGAACCAACCACAGATGGAGCGGAGGCGAGCAGGTGAGTCTCTCTCTCCAGTTGAAACGTGGGTTGAAATGAGGGTATCTGATCAACTGAAGGATATACTGCCTTGGGTCCCGGCTTCAGGTCTCTGAATAACTTTAGCACCTCTGGGGTTTTGTATTTTGATGTCTTTTCCATTTTATTCTCTCTCTTATTATAAAGCTTTTTGATTTATTGGTGCCGAAGAACAGGGAGTTCTTTCCAATAACCATGCAAATCATCACTGAACTCCTAAGGTAGAGTCTGCGAGATGAAAATGCATCAATAAAATCTGATAGAAAAAGATGCAAGGTTTTTATTTACACCTTCAGGCTAATAAATGTTCGTTGCCTTCCAAAGAATCGTGGCCATGATGGGGCATGAGAGGAAACACCACAGGCGTGTTTAAATCTTATTGCAAAGCTATTTCACATGTTGTATCTAAGAGCCTCAGAATCGACCGAGAATCAAAACAGCTGTTTATGCTAAGAGTTGCTGAAATGATTATGAGGACTGTGGCCAGGCAGATTGAGTAATAAATAAATTATAAAATCAGAATGGGGAAAACATATTTTGAATGAATTGATTAACTTTCTGTTTGCTGAGTGTGAGCTATATGCCAGGAACTGTGCTCAGGCTAGATTCATAGAAATAAATGACATTCAGTGCCATCACATAGCTAATATTTATGGAACACAATTCTAAGTATTTTATGTGAATGAATTTATTAACACTAACAACAACTTTGTGATGTTGGAATTATTATTATTACTTTTCCCAGATGCTCAAGGTTATACAGTTAGTAATAAGAGAAGCCAGAATGTGAATCAAAGCAGCAGGCTTTGGAGTTTGTGCTCTTCACCAATATGATTTATGACCTGTGATCTGGGTGTCTGGATAGATACATTGGGTTGGCATCAGAGAGAAGTAGGAAAACACCAGAAGAAAATTTAGGAGAATAGTTTTAATCTTGAAATGGGGAAGGACTTTCTAAGTACTAACCAAACCTAGAATCCACAAAAGAAAAAATAGGTATATTTTGCTATGTGACCAATAAAAACCTGTGTATAGTCTACAAGCCATATGTACAAATAATATGTAAATGCCTGCCTGAGGGAATTAATTTGCCATATATTTAACATACTAGAGGCTCAGTGCATGAAATTCGTGCACAGGGTGTGTGTGTTTGTGGGGGGTGGGAAGCTGTCCATCCTGCTTCTTCTGCAATTTGGGATCCCTCTCATAATCCAGAACTGTTGGCTTTCAACTGCTCACCTGCCTGCCTTCCTGATTGTCTCTAACTGCTTCTGCCTGCCAGCCTGATCACCCCCTAAACATTCCCCTGCCAGCCTGATTGATGCCTAACTGCTCCCCTGCCAGCCTTTTTGCCCCTAATTGCCCTCCCCTAAGGGCCTGGTCACTCCTAACTGCCCTCCCTTGCAGGCCTGGGTCCCCCCCTTTCAACTGCCCTTCCCTGCAGGCCTAGTCACCCCCAACTTCCCTCCTCTGCTGTCTGGTCACCCCTAACTGACCCCCCACAGGCTTGATCACCCCCAACTGACCTCTCTTGCAGACCTAGTCCCTGCCAACTGTTCTCCCCTGCTGGCCTACTTGTGGTGGCCATTTTGTGTCCACATGGAGACAGGATCATTTGACCGCATGGGGGCAGTCTTCTTGTGTGTTGGAGTGATGGTCAATCTGCATATTACTTTTTTATTACATAGGATAGAGACCTGGTGCACGAGTGGGGGTCAGTTGGTTTGCCCTGAAGGGTGTCCTGGATTAGAGTGGGGGTTCCACTGTGGCATGGGGTGGCCTAGGTGAGGGGCCTGTGGTGGTTTGCAGGCCTGCCACATACCCCAGCGACCCAAGTGGAGACCCTGGTATCTTGAATTTATTTATCTTCTACAATTGAAACTTTGTAGCCTGGAGCAGAGCCAAGCCTTCTGCTGGCACAGCCATTGAAACTTTGTTGCCTTAAACGCCTGCCAGGATATGCAGAAAGCTTGGCTTCCTCCATTGCAAGGGGCAACCAAAACCTCCCTCCTGCTCTCTCTGTGGCCATAGTCATCTTGGTTGGATTAATTTGCATACTTTCTCTGATTGGCTGGTGGGGTGGCTAGTGGGTATGCCTTGTGGATATAGTGGAGATATGGTCAATTTGCATATTGCTTTTTTATTAGATAGGATCAGAGGTTAATTATGTCTATAGGAATCCTATGAATCAATGAGAAAAAAATATTATAAGCAAAAGAGATAAGAAATAAATTAGGAAAAGGCAAGTCACAGAAGACAAAACACAATGACTGGGTAAGTCATATAAAAAGATGTTTCATATCACTAATAATTAAAGCAGTGCAGCCTGGTCAGTTGTTCGATGGTTGAGCATTGACATATGAACCAGGAGGTCATGGTTCAATTCCTAGTCAGGGTACATGCATGAGTTTGGGGCTTGATTCTCAGTGTAGGCCATGAAGGAGGCAGCTGGTCACTGATTCTATCTCATCATTGTTGTATCTATCTCTCTCTCTCTCTGCCTCTCCTTTCCGCTCTCTGAAATCAATAAAAACATAGTTTAAAAAACAATGCAAATTAAAAGTTTGAGATACTTCCAACTATTTTATTGCAAATATTCAAAAAGTTGCTAGGAATTAGAATTGCCACAAGGGCATGAATTCATATCTATGTTAGACTCAGAGACAGTGAAGGCCTCAGTCAACATCTCAGAGATTTAAGATTGTAGTGATTTAAAATTCCAGAACTAATGATTAATTTTTTCTCTTTCCTCCTAACTTAATTGATATTTCTTCATTAATAAAAGTAATGATAGACCAAATCAGAAAGCTGAAACAAAATACAAAACTTAAAATAGAAGGGTTACTCCAGAGTCCCCTGGAACCCCCTGCTTTCTGTCAGCAATGGCCTGCTTCCTCTCCATGGTGTGCCTTCCTGGAGAGAACATTTGTAACCACAGGCTGCTTTTTATTTTATTTTTATTTTGTGCTTTGTTTTTATTTCTGCATACAAGACATTTGCTTATCCCTAAAATAATCAGAAACCCCTGAGAATCTGGCAAAGGGAGTAAAAAAATGTGGGCCCTAACTGGTTTGGCTCAGTGGATATAGCATCGGCCTGCCTACTGAAAGGTCCCAAGTTTAATTCCGGTCAAGCTATGTACCTTGGTTGCAGGCACATCCCCAGTAGGGAGTGTGTAGGAGGCAGCTGATCAATGTTTCTCTTTCATCGATGTTTCTAACTATCCCTGTCCCTTCCTCTCTGTAAAACATCAATAAAATATATTTTTAAAAAATCAAAAACCTCTTTACAAAGAAAAAAAAAATGAGATTGGCACATGCTCATATATTCCGAATAACAAAATCTCTTGAGTATTTTGAAGGAAGATAAGAATTTCTTGGCACTTTAGGTAGAGGCCTCCGAACTGTTTTCTTTAGAAAGCAGGAAAAACCAGGGAAGAGAAAAGTGAGGCACTGCAGAAAACTTCAAAAAACTGCTCCTAACAGATAAGCAATCACCATGTGATAAACACTGCGTTTCACAGATCAGCTCTTTAACAAGATTCACTTTTTGCTGACTCATTCAGTTGTACCTTATGGTAGCACTTCCAAATTAAAAAAAAGGAAGAGAATTAAGGGTGATCCAATTATCATCGTGGGAGAAGTGCTGACTTCCCTGGCATCCATCCTTCATGAAGACTTATGTAAATTTGCAGTCAGGTAGCTAGAACTTGATTTTCTTCCCCATAAGTATTTTACCAAGATTCTCTCTAAATAACTTCCATCTTCAAATATTTTCTGGATGAGCACGTTCAAGAAGTATCAAATACTCTGATGGTTTATTATTTATTATTATTATTATTATTATTATTATTATTATTTAGTTTGGCTTTCTTCAAAACTTAAAAAAAAACACTCTGTGGAAAATGATTAACTCTTTCAGATTGCATGCGGCTCACTAGGCAATCATAATAATGGAAAAAGCTTTCTGAGTGCAGGGTTAGGAAGACATCAGGCTGAGGCATAGCAGATGGACCATTTAAGACCAGTTCTGTCCTAGAGTCACCGACAGGCCCTGGGAAACTCAGTTAACTATGTAACCCTCATATTTTCCATCAATAAGATCAAAAGGTCATACTAGACCTAGATGACTTTTGAGATATCTTCATACCTGAGATTCTGAAGTCTGTGAGAAAATGAGCTCTGATAAAAATTTTCTAATATCCTGAAATATGCATCTCATAGCTTAAGTGATTAATTTAAAATTTTATTTATTGTTTATGAAATTTATTGGCATGGCATTGGTTAACAAGATCAGTTAGGTGTCAAGTGTACATGTCTATGATACATGATCTGTATGTAGCAATGTGTGCCCACCATTCAAAGTCAAATCATCTTCCGTCACCACATCTTTGTTGTAGCTTAAATTAGATGGTGCATTTATAAGATGTGTTTTTATATAACATCAATGACTTCTTCTATGAGGCTATTGGAATTACCGAAGTTTATCCAAAGCATTTTCTCTGTTCAAGTTATTTTTATCTTATCTTTTACATTATTTTTACTTATGTTGACCCTGGTTATAAATACAGCAATTTGTCATGCCAGAAAGATTACTTTCTGGCCTACTATGAAGCAGAATAAACTCGGTTATGCTGCAGGAGCAAGTTAACTCAGTTAAGTCATAGCTTATTCATAGTCTGGCGGGAGCCCTGTCACTCAAGGGAGATTTCTTTCTGCAGCGTCTCAGTCATCGTGGCTGTGCCCATCCTATGCCTTTTTTGTCCGAGGCCCTCTATCCTCCATAATTACAGCAGCAGTGCAAGAGGGAGCTGGAAAGTTGCTCTCTGACTCCGGCTGCTCAGTGCATTGGGCTAGAAGTCACACACATCCCATATGCTTATAGCTCATTGCCCAAAACAAGTTGTGAGACACAGGCCCACTGCAGAGGTTCTGAGAAATGTGCAGCTAGGAGCCCAGAGTGAGCAGGACACCTCCATGCACTTCCATTTTCTCCTGTATTTATCTACCATAGCCTCCCACTGGTCATCCTTCATTATCTCACACTTATTAAACATTAATTATCTGCATGGCACTTAGTAGGTAATTTAGATAACAAAGATGAGTAGTATCCATTCCCTTCGCTTTAGCCTTAGGCAAAGGAAGAACTCTTCTAAGAGCTACACAGATGCCATCTCACTTCATCTTTCCATTAATGCTACTAAGGTGTGGATATTCTGTCCATTTTTACAGGTAAAAAAACCGAGACCCAAAGAGATTAAGTCATTTGCCCAGGATTACACAGTGACAGTCTGTATTTCCCACCTTGGTGTGTGTGAATCCTATGGCTTTGCTTTTCCATCATAATCCCTGAGTTGCCAGTCTTCACTTAGCTCACATACTAAGTGAACTGCAAACTTCAGAGAGCTCTGTGCGTCTTTTACATAGGGACACATTCGAGGAAGAAGCAGTGCACTGAAGGCAGTAAGGGAGTCAAGATGCTCTGTTTTAAACTCATTAGCTTTGTTTTCCTGGGTGTGTTACTTAGCTCCTCTGAGTTTCTCTTTCTTCATCTGTAAAATAGATTATTGAGAATTAAATTTAAAAATAATGCTGTGTGAAATGCTTGGCACATGCTGAGTGCTCAGTGAGTGGTTGTCATCAGTCATGCCACCATCACCATCTTTTTAATCATCACCTTCATTGTCATTCAAACTTCATTGGAATTCATTGATTCTGTGAACCTCAATCGTGATCCAATTTCTTATAGGCTGTTCTTTTTCCCAGGAAACGGGCATTGTTAATTTATTTCAGGTCTTAGGTTCAAGTACAGAATCTCAGCTGGTCTTTAAAAATATTTTAGAAAATAACAGAATTCATTTTCTATTATCTGACCTGTTTTACTTCATGCTGGCTTTTTGTATTTTTGTTAGTTTCTAATTCACTCTTAAATTTGTAATTCTTTTAAATAAATAAGAAACACTGATATAAGGAAGGTACATGGAAAGCTTGAGTCACAAGCAAGACAGGGGTTGGGTCTTTTACCCTAGTAGCTTCACAAAGACTCTCAGCAAGCTGAGACATAACCTTAGACCTCATCCTTACCAACTGCTTCCCACCACCTTTGACCCGCTTTCTGACCACTACCTCTGGCACTTCCGACACTCTTATACCAATACTCTACTCATACTAAATCTTACTGAAGTTTGCAAGTCATGGATGCTGCCACTCATTTCTATCAACCCTCTCAAGTTTCCACATCTCCCCTTTCTAGCTTCCATTTTTCATTACTATCACACCCTTGCCAACCTTTTAATTTCCGCCATACTTCATTCCTCTCTCCCTACATTATACTCACTTGGAAAAGTCTCAAGCCTAATTTAATCAAACTAGCTAACTATTTTTTTGCCTGCACTCCAGGAGCTGAATATTTGTGGAGGGGAAAAAAAACCCCACAAACTGGCTGATGACTGCTTTCATCTTAAAAATCATGATTTCAAATCACATGTGGGTACTCAGCATTGCTGTTCAATGTTCCCTCGCTTCCCCAATTTTTCCACTCTCCAGAATGACTATTTCAGAGCTTCTTTTCCCACCCCAATCTTTGCACCTCTTATTTCCAACATTATACTCTCAGCTAGTGACCTCATACATCGTTGAAAATAAATAAAATCTGTCAGGGAGGACCACTTTCTTCTCCCTACTCCAAAACCTACAATGCCACCTGCATCTATTCCTACAACTTCTGCCTGCTCTCTCTCTCTCTCTCTCTCTCTCTCTCTCTCTCTCTCTCTCTCTCTCTTTCTCTCTCTCTCTCATATCTTTTTATTGATTTCAGAGAGGAAGGGGA
The DNA here is from genome assembly GCA_004026805.1 of Lasiurus borealis. Taxonomy (NCBI): domain Eukaryota; kingdom Metazoa; phylum Chordata; class Mammalia; order Chiroptera; family Vespertilionidae; genus Lasiurus; species Lasiurus borealis. The sequence goes on from PVJN01027902.1 coordinate 22,453, forward strand.
AAGGAGGGAGAGAGAGAAACATCAATAATGAGAGAGAAACACCAATCAGCTGCATCCTGCACTCCCCCCACTGGAGATTGAGCCTGCAACCTGGGCATGTGTCTGTGACAAGAATCGAACCCAGGACCATTCAGTCCACAGGCTGAAGCTCTATCCATCAAGCCAAACCAGCCAGGGATGCCTTCTTAACTCTGGATGAAATGTCTTCACTCCTGTCAAAGGCCAACTGTGTGCTGGGTCTCATCCCCTACAGACTTTGCAAGGATGATGGGTCTGAAATTTGACACATGCTCTACATTCTCAATGTACCCTGCCTCCTGAATCATTTCCATCAACATATAAGCTGGTTGCAATACCATTTATAGTTGCTTTTGGATGTCCTCCTAACAATCACACTTTTTGTTGGCAGTTTCCTTTGATTCCTCTCTGTGCAGGTTTTCGAAAGGCTATCTCGGACTCTTTTGTTCCCAAAACCTTTCAAAGATTTCCAAAGCCTTTTATTTCCTATGTTAAATCTCTTTCTGCTTGAAATATTTGGAATAGATTTTACTTTCCTATCCAAATCCCGAGTGCCACGATGTCCACCTTTATTGCCTTATGACTTTGCTCTATCTCATCTTCCTTCTTGGAATAGTATGTGTGTATTTTTTCCCTGAGCAGAGCTAGTTGCTTCCTTTTTGGCATTTGGTTTTCATCTTAAGCGATCCTTCCCCATCTAACCATTCACCTTAGCATATCACCTTAATTTGTGATATACTGCTTATAATGATTATTTTTGTTGTTTATTTCTTTACAAGCTAGAAGATAAGTGATCTTGTTTATCTGTGTATTCCCTGTGTCTAGAACAGTGTTTGGCAACCCAGTAAGCACCCAATAAATATTTGTAGAATAAATGAATGAAAACTGAGCATCATATAACACTTTCATATGTATCCAGGATTATCACTGAGTGAAATATTAGTTTCCTCCGACAAATTTTAAGGAGAATCTCTTGAGGACAAAAGACTGTTTTAGGGACTGTGAGAGACACAAAGTTGAATGAGAGGAGCCAAAGGAGAAACATGAGGCAGGTATGGTCAGAGTGTTACATAGAGGGTGTTACCATTATGTACATTTTAAAGCTATAGGACGTCAAAAAAGGGTGTGCTTCCCTTTTATTGGGAAAATAAGGGGAAGTTTTCTGAAGAAGGAAGTGTTTGAATTGGGACTTCTGGGATAATTTTGAATACAAAGATGGGTGGGAAGAACATTCTAGAGTATTATCAATGGCTCAAAGAGGGGCCAAAGCAAATTCAGAACACAGGGAGTTGGGAATACGTTCACTTGTGTGGGAGTTAGGGTGTGGAAAGCAAAGAAAGAGATGATAGACTATACTGGAAAATAAAGAAATCTCCAGACAGATGATCCACTGTTTTTTACTTAAAAAACAACATACTCCTATACACATGCAGATTTTACATTTCTTTAAGGTGGGTATTAAGTTTGTAGCTAGATAATAGCTCATTTATGCTAACAGCCCTGAGGCTCTAAGTATTCTGTTTATCACATTAGAAGTCACACCATGTACCACATTCCAAATGCTCTATTTCCAATTCCAGGTTGTGAATTTCTGCTCACTCTCAGAATGTGAAGTAGGCCCAATGCAAATGCATTTGCTCATAATGAGCTTTTAGCATCTCTCCTCCCCTCTGAGGATAAAATCAGTGTACATTCTGCCTCTTAAGTCACGTCGGTAATCTTCCTGGGGAGAGCAGCAAATGATTAAACTTATTCTGAATCATCATAAGTTTATTGAAAGACATCCTCCTCCTGAACTTCTGCTTTATTCTAAAGCAGCCCAGCAATTGAATTTGAAACTATCTCAGGGTGAAGTTAAAAGAAGATATAAATCTTTCTTCATGTTCTTTAACTTCTAATAATAAAGTGATTGTTGCTGAATTGTAGCTTTATTAGTCCCTCAGACACTCCCTTATTCACCACCCATAATCATCCTTCACCGGTGCATTCTCCTGCCTTGTCTTGCTAAACAGACTGCCTTCAGGTGGCCTATTACAGTGCTGCTCAGTTAAGATGGTGTTCTAAGTTGGCTATTTGCTTTGAGTTATGGAGTTAGAATGGGGCAATGTATTTTGCTTCCCGTAAGCTCTTATGTAACTGAATATGAGTCTGTGTGTATGTATATATATTGAAGAAATGCACACTAAAGATTCACAATTTTAAGCTAATCACCAAATATCAAGTATTCCGTTAAAGAAAAAATACAGTATCACTCAGAGAAGTACAAATATCATGATTTCATTTATACATGGAATAGATAAACAAAACAACTGAACAAATAGTACAAAACAGATACAGGCTCATAGACATAGAGGAACACTGATGGTGCCAGAGGGGTAAGGGTTGGGGGGGGGGATGGGAATGGGTGAAATAGGTGAAGGGGAATTAGAGATACACATTTCCAGTTATAAAATAAGTTATGGGATGGGGATGTAATGTACAGCATAGATAATATAGTCAATCCTATATAATAAAAGCCTCATATACTAAGTGTCTGGCTATTCATTCGACCTGTCATTATGATGTATACTGACCAGCAGAGGGGCAGATGCTTCTACCAGTAGGCTAGCTTGCTGCTGGGATCCAACCAATCAGGACTGAGCAAGATGGGTCAGCCATGCCCTGGAGCCTGCCCATGGTCCCGCCACAGCCCCAATTGTACACTGGGGAGGTCCCTTGGCCTGGCTGTCACCCTCTCACAATCCAGGACCCTTGGATATGTCAGATAGCTGGTTTTGACCTGATCCTCACAGGCCAGGCCAAAGGACCCCACTAGTGCATGAATCCATGCACTGGGCCACTAGTATTATTATAATAACCCTGTACAATGACAGATGGTTACTAGACTTAGCCTGTTGACCATCTCATTAGGTATATTAATGCGGACTATCTATTACACCTGAAACTAATATAATATTGCATATTAGCTATATTTAATCTACACTAATAAAAGAGTAACATGCAAATTAACCTTCACTCTGCTATATCATGCCATGCCTACCAGCCAATCAGGAATGACTATGCAAATTAACCCAACCAAGATGGTGGCTGGCCACAGAGCTGGAGCAAGAGGAGGCTTGGGTTGCCCCAGTGATGGAGGAAGCTAAGCTTCCTGGCCTCCGCTCAAGGCTACAAAGTTTCAATTGTAGAAGATAATTAAATCCCAGATACCAGGTCCTCCCTTGGGTTGCCAGGGGCATGGCCGGCTTGAAAACCACCACAGGCCCATCACCCAAGCCACCTCATACCCCAAGGGAACCCCCACCCTGAACTGGGACACCCTTCAGGGCAAACCAGCCAGCCATCACCCGTGCACCAGGCCTCTATCCTATCTAATAAAAGAGTAATATGCAGATTGAACACCATTCCAACACACAAGATGGGTGCCCCCATGTGGTCACAATATGGCTACCACAAGATGGCCAGCAGGGGAGGGCAGTTGGGAGGGACCAGGCCTGCACAGGAGGGCAGTTGTGGGCAATCAGGCCAGCAGGGGAGGGCAGTTAGGGGTGACCAGGCTGGCAGAGGAGGGAGGTTGGGGGCAACCAGGCCTGCCAGAAAGGGCAGTTGGGGAGAACCAGGCCTGCAGGGTAGGGCAGTTAGGGGTGACCAGACCTTCAGGGCAGGGCAGTTGGGGCAATCAGACTGGTAGGGGAGCAGTTAGGCATCAATCAGGATGGCAGGGGAGTGGTTAGGGGGTGATCAGACTGGCAGGCAGAAGCAGTTAGGGGCAATCAGGATGGCAGGCAGGTGAGTAGTTGGGAGCCAGTAGTCCTGGATGGTGAGAAGGTTGTCTGCCCGTTTAGGCCCGGTAGGATTGGCCCTAAATGAGCAGTTGGACCTCCTTTGAGGGGTCCCAGATTGAAGAAGGTGCTGGCTGGGCTGAGGGACACCATCTCCCCCTCCAGTGCATGAATTTCATGCACCAGGTCTTTAGTAAAAATATATCACTGGGAGTGATAATACCAATAAAACCATACAGGTTCTGCCTTTCTCTAATGCAGGAAATAGGGCAGTCAGTAATATACTCTAATACATGTACATTTTCGCATGTAAAGGTGCATATAGTTGTGCCTTCACGTGGGGAAAGAAGGGAAGATCAAGACAAGGTGGTTATTGGACTATGTAATGCTGCAGTTCCTAAGTTGAGGGAGGAAGCACCAAACCAAGGAATTGCTCTTTCCTCCTTGAAATCAATGAATAATGATCTTAAAATGACCTTTTTAGAAACATTTTTTATCACCCTTCCTCCAATGCACTAGTATAGATATATTATATCCTTTTATATTTTGGTGATTTCCACTGATCAGGAATCCTAAGAATTTTTTTTTTTTATTCTCCCAAGACCCCTGTAAAAATAGACACACTAAGATCTGGGAAAGGGAATCAATTAAATTTATTGATTACATATAAGGCCTGTTTCACATGAATCCTAACAAGAGGAAACTGACTAGATCATTAAAAGTGGAGGTCACTGTTTGGGCCACACTTTTTTAAAAATTTGATTTAGTTGCCAACAATTAAAATTCTACTCATCTGGCCCTCTTGCCTCTAGTCTGATCCCTGCATCTATTTCAGGTTTTAGTCTACATAATAATACTTTCTTATTTGTTGTTGGGGAACTAAGTTCTGAGAGAATTCAGGTGTTTTGTTCCAAATACTAAATAAATAATAACTAAAGGAGGAATTGATTTGAGATGAGAAAAGGTTAATGTATTGTGTTCTATCACATTAATCACCAAATTCATATGTGTCTCTACCATTTGACTTAACTGAACATTTGAATATCTATAAGCTAACAATAGGATTGGAGTTAGAGAAAGATGACTACTTTTTCAGTAATTGTCATTTTTTTTACCAAAAAAAAACAGAAAATTAATGATCATTTTCCAATTTGCCACAAGTCACATTTTAAAACTATTTACTAAAGAAACATAAATGGGAAAGATGTGAAATGCCTAAACCATGGAAAAAGAGGTCAGCATTGCAAAGATAAATAATGAAAGAGTAAATACCTTCTTAATTCAATCTCAATTACATTGTCATTTAGGGAAATTGGGATAAGATTAGGCCTAATAACGGAAAGCATCATTAAAAATTTCTACCAGCTGCTAGGCACTGTGAATCTTAGTCACACAACCATCTCACAAGGGAGGTATTT
>PVJN01027903.1:0-27670 GCA_004026805.1 Lasiurus borealis
GTGCCATCGATTTTTACCAAAAATTAATTTGTTCTTTGTTGGGAACCTTTCCATCAGGAGAATCTCCATCAGGAGTAACATGGCGTTTCCGATGAAAGTCCTCGAGGCAACAGCAGGAAAAATTCCCTCTGTGTCGCAGCAAACGCTCACCCCAAAATTGAACAGCAACGATCAATTCAAGTCTAAACAATAACATTTAAGCAAACAATAACAAAGACTCCGGGTCAAGGAATGTTATAATTAAAAGGCTACTTCTTGAGAACTGAGGTTTGGGCTTAAAAAAAAAAATAATAACCTGGTTTCAATAAAAAGAAACCTGCTAAAAAGGGTAATGTATAATCATCCTTCAAAATAATTCACTTTTAGAGAAAAATACTAGTAGTTGTTTTTATGCATTTAATCCAGACTGCAATATTGAACCTGAGTGTACAGAGGATAGAAAGGGCAGCTTTAGAGGATTTCATTACAATTGTTTTGATTGTCTTGGTTACAATTACTTGTAAGACCTTAGAGGACATGTAATTGTTATCTCCTTTCTTTTCTTTTTTTTTTTTTTAGAAAAAGAAATGGATACAGAGGCATCCACTGATAGAGTGTATACCAAAGTGGTGGAGATAGAAATACTGGATTTTTTGAGTCCTTGTCAAACAAAAAGTCCTATAAAATGTGCATTTAAAGAAGTAAATGACAGCATTACAGTATTTTCATGAAACAGGCTCTGATTTAATAATCCCAAATCTTAACTGAAACAGTATATGATTTCTCACCATGATCCTTAGTTTTGAGATTTGAGTTTGACATGTTTCTGTTTAATATATGGGTTACTTTGAGTATGTCTATAATATTTTGGAAGCTTTTTGTTATTATTGTAATTTAAAAATAAATTTAGACTTCAAAAGAATTATAAAAACAATACAAAAGAAATCCTTATACTTTTAGCCAGATTCTCTAAATGTTCACCTTTTACATAACTAGACTTCAGTGATCAAAATCAAGAAATTAACCTCAACACACTATTAATACTAAAATTTACAGACAAAACCAATGTTGCCAATTAATACACAAATGTCTTTGTGCCGCCCCAGGGGTCAATGTAGGATGAAGGTGCAATTTGTTGCCATGGCTTCTTAATGTCCTATAATCTGAGGAGGTCCTTTCATTGACCTTTGTCTTCCTTGACCTTGATACTTTTTAATAGTGCTGGGTAAGTTAATTTACACAATGTTTCCTAGTTTGACTTAGTCTGATGTTTTCTCATGACCGCATTTGCGGTAAGAAAATCGCAGAAGTGATGCTGTGCTATCTCAGTGCGTCATTGTGTCATTACTAGCGAACGTAAGGTGGTATCTGCCAGATTTTTCTATTGTGAAGTTACTCTTTACCCCTTTGTAATTAATAAGAATCATTTGGGGAGGTACTGTGAAACATTTATGATACAATATAATGCAGTATATAATAGAATATAGGGAAGTAGAAGATAAAGCTGGAATAAATGATTGGGTCCAGATCCCAAAGGGACTTGCACATGATGATAAAGATCTTGGATTATTTTTAGATAACCAAAAGTCACTAGTTTTTGCCAAAACCAGTTTGACTCAGTGGATAGAGTGTCAGCCTGTGGACCAAAAGGTTTGATTTCGGTCAAGGGTACATACCACATTCCCATTAGGGGTTGTGTAGGAGGCAGCTGATTGATGTTTCTCTCTCATCAATGTTTCTAACTCTCAATCTCTCTCCCTTCCTGTCTGTAAAAAATCAATAAATATATTTTTAAAAATCACTAGTTTTTACTTTAAAGCAATGGGATGACTCAAATAGGAGTATAAAGGAAGTGAAGGAAATGATCTCCCCTTTAGACAATTATGCAACATGATTCAAAGAAATGCCAAGTTATTTAAGATGAGCTCTTATGACTAAAGAGGCCATTTAGTCACAATTTTTTATTAACTTTTCCTTGTTTTCTTAATGGGCACATAATTGTTATAATTTCAAGCATACATAATAGTAAAGGAATCTGTATATAACTTATTACATGCATCTGATATATATATATATATATATATATATATATATATATATATATAGTCCCACCTGCAGAGAGAATTTGAAAAGTCTGAATAAATGTGAGAAATATTATAGGCTTTAGTTATTTCTATAGTTTGTTTCTCATAAAAATATTTTCAAAGGAAACTTCTGAAGACTTATTTGAAGAATCATTCTCTTATTCTCTTGGCTCAGTGCAGCAATAAAAAAAAAAGAGATGAGAAAGGCTAAAAGGAATACCATTGTCAAGAACATATAATTATTGAGGTTTTGTTATGCTTCTGACATTATGGAGACATGTGAGTAAGATGGGCCATTTCACCTCACCTCTGAGGCAACCTGCGTACTGGGAGAAAATCCATGCAGACATGAGGAGAATGTGCAGACTCTACACAGACAGTGGTCTCAGTCAGGTATCTTTTTTTTTCTTGTCACCATCCTTATAACAAAATAACATTGAATGAAAGAAACATCATCATTCAAGAACCTGCTCTACTTTGGGGGCCATTGAGGGGTTTAAATAGTGACTGGGAATTATGTAAAAGTATTGCACCAATACCAAATTTCTTTATTTACATAATTATATTGTGACTACACAATAGAATATCCATGTTCTTAGGAAATACACACTGAAATGTTCAAGAGATAAAGGAACATATATTTTCAATTTAGTCTCAATTGGGACAACATATATATATATATATATATATATGTATATATATATATATATATATACATATATATATATATATATATCTCAGATGCATGTACTAAGTTATATACAGATTCCTTTACTATTATGTATGCTTAAAATTATAACAAATTTTGAAGTCATAAGCAAAACCAGTTTAGATTTTATCACATCCAGGGCGGCTGACAATACTATGTGTTGATGAAAACATGAAAATGCCTAGAGGCAGTATTGAAATTGCTCCAGCAGCAGTGGAGAGGAAATTTATAGCATCTAATAACTTGGACGATGTTTATACTTGTGGTAGGCTGAATAATGAATGTCTCTGAAAAGATATCCGCATCCTAATATAGAGAGCACGCTACTTTCCAAGGTCAAAGGGACATCGCACTGTGATTTAGTTAGAGAACTGAAGACGGGAGATAATTCTGGATAATCTGGGTGAGCCCACATAATCACAGAGGCCCTTTGAAGAGGGAGGCAGGGGAGTTAGAGAGGAAATGTTCTTGCAGAAGTAGAGGGACAGCGTCAGAGAGAGATTTGAAGAAACTGTGCTGCTGGCATTGATAATGGAGGGATAGGCCAGGAGCCAAGGAATGCAGGCAGCCTCCAGAAGCTGGAAATGGTGAGCAAATGGATCCTTCCCCAGAGCCTCTGATGAAGTATGGCCCTGCTGACACACGGACTTTGGTGCAGTGAGTCCCATTTCAAACCCTGATCTCCAAAACCCGGAGACAATAAGTTTAAAGCTGCTAAGCTTGTGGTGATTTGTCATAGCGGCAAGAAGAAACTAATATAATATCCTATGACAAGCATTTCTCCGTCTAGGTAGAGACTTTCAAGAAACTCTTCATTCATGTGCCAAGATATTCTGGCACCATTGGTAACAGGAATAACTGGATGTCAGTGGGGAAAGAGATAAATAACTGAATCCTCTCATGGAACATCAAATGAGTGAATCAGAAAATATATCCAAAGGGATAAATCACAAAAATGCAATGCTATGTGAACAGGAAAAGAATTTTTCTCTGTAATTTGTAGGTACAATATGATACCACATAAGTCAATTCTTAAAACATTAAAAATGTACTTTATATTAAGGATATACATATATGTAAAAATGAATGCTCATAATATGAAATCATGTATGAAAAGGATACATATTCAATTAAGTGTCATATCTGGAGGAAAGAAGGGCTTGAGATTGAGGAGAGAATATCCAGACAATGCAATGGAATAAACATAAAATTAGAAAGAAATGATTAATATACATGAACAGCGAGGAGAGAAGAGTCAGCAACACATATTTTTAAATTCAAATAAGTGAATATTTGATAACTGTAAGCAATAGTGGTAATAAAGAAGAAAAAGAGCATGTTTTGAGGAAATACTGTATAATAATTTATAATTTCAGTCTCTAGAGTTGGAATACTTTCTGTAAGTTATGGGCAGGGGTGATGCAAATATACCTATTATATTCCCTTGTCCTCAAGATGATTATATTCTAGATCAGGAGTAGGCAAATTATTCTATAAATGATCAGACAGCAAATACCTTAATCATTATAGGTAATGTGGTCTCTGTTGCAACCATACAATCTACTATTACTACAGGGAAACAATCCTATATAATAAAAGTCTAATATGTTAAGTGTCCAGTCATCAGGTCGCCCATTCAACCAATCAAAGCATAATATGCTAATGAATGCTAAGGTCTCTCAACCACTTGCTATGATCTGCACTGATCACCAGAGGGCAGAGAGATGACCAGTTGACCAGTCACTGTGATGTGCACTGACCACTAGGGGGCAGATGTTCTAACTGGTAGGTCAGCTTGCTGCTGGGGTCCGGTCACTTGGGACTGAACCAGATGGGCCGGACATGCCCTGGAGCCCTCCCATGGTCACTCCTGGGCTGGTCAACATCCTGCTTCCCTCCCCAATCTCAAACATGCACCAGTGGGGTCTCTCAGCCTGGCCTGTGGCCTCTCACAGTCTGAGACCCCTCAGAAGATGTCAGAGAGCTGTTTTCAGCCCAATCCCACAGGCTAGGCAGAGGTACCTCACTAGTGCATGAATTTGTGCACTGGGCCTCTGGTCATAAATAATTCATAAGTGAATGGGTGTGGCTATGTTCTGATCAAATTTGATTGACAAACACAGGCAGTAGGCTGAATTTGGCCCACAAGCTGTAATATGCTCTCTCCTGTTAGAATAGGTATTTTACATTTCTTCATATAATAACAACTATAATTTGCTATCATATTGGTTGAAAAAAATATAGTATATGCACATATGGATTTGTCGCCCACCCCCGCCCTTCAATAATTTCATCCCTCCCCAGGGACTGAAGGATTAGTTTGGGAACCACTATTATGATGGGAGTAAATTATTCAAACATAAAGTTGAACATACCAGAAAAGAGATTTGAATAAAGGTCTTTGAGAACTTACCTAGGGGAGTAATCATAGGGTGTTGGAGAATGCTTCGGGATGGGAGTGGAATTGTGGCTAGATAGCTGAAAGCATGTTGAAAACTACACCAGCAAAGCCATGGAGCCCTGAAATCATGCAAGGAAGGTGAAAAAAAGGTTGTTGTTGTTATTTGGCAACAACATAGTTTACATGAAGCTCTGGATGATTAAAATGTTCTCAGAATGTATTTCTGAAATCAGGTATTTAAGGGCCTTAAGTGCTAAATCTAAGACCTCTGTTGCTGGAACTGGGAATGCTCCCTGTCACATAAATATTAGGATACTCTATTACTTTGCACCATAAGACATTTCTAAATATTCAACTTGCTGAGAAATGGTTGAAATTGCTTTAGAGCACAGTGTTCTTTTAAATATATATTTTGGCTTAGAACGCTGCAGAAAAATGTGTTTATAAACTCTAAGACCTTTTAAGATATCAAATGCATTTTTCAAAACTGATGAATAATAATGAAAATGACCTAGGAGGTTTCTCACTTTATCTGCCAGCTTATTGTTGTTTTTATTAATAGATTTTGCTGTCTGTTATCTACTCTGGCTTTAAAATGCACCAGAGATGAAACTATGGAAGTAGCATGTAGTTTCTTTCATTGACAAGTCATCACTATAGTCAGATAGAGATAGAAAAACATCAATGGTGAGAGAGAATCACTGATTGGCTGCCTCCTGCATGCTCCCTAATGGGGATCCAGCCCACGACTTGAGCATGTGCTCTGGCTGGGAATCCAACCCTGACCTTTTGGCTTACAGATTGATGCCCAACCACTGAGCCACACCAGCTGGGAAATACTAACTTTTATTTTATAAAGATGGAAGGGAGAGAGTCCCACAAATGACTTTTTTGCCCAGGGAGAAGAGATAACTTAATTAAATTTCAAGCATTATGTATATAATTCTGTTATAAAGGCAATACATATCCTCAATTAATGGACAAGTATATACTGAGAATCTACAATGTGAAAGATTCTGAGAGGCATGTGGGATCGTCCACAGGTGGACAGAATTCTAACATAACCATTAAGAGTCCTGCTTCCTGGTACACATGTATGGAGTCCTGGGCACAATATGTAGAGATGATGGTATATCAGTTCAGGGACTTTTGCAGGTGTAATGAATGATATTACTAATCAGTTGACTTTGAGTTAACCAAAGTTAACTCACTAGGCCAATAGGAAAATGGAATGGAGATGATAGAGGAATGTTTTATTGTCATAGAAATAGCACAAGGTGTACCAAACCTAGGAAAGGGAGATACAAGGAGAGCTCATGGAGAAGAAAACAAGTTCAAACTCATGGGGTTCCCAAGGTTCTCTGGAAACATCAGCATCAGGTTTAGTTTTAAAGTTTCTGGGAGTGACTCTGGAGATAAATGCCTGTGTACTTTAATGCTGATTATAAAGCTCATTTACTCCAATTTTGCCCACCTTGCTATCTTCACTGACTCCTCCTGAGCCAATAGCCTGGATACATTGTGGAATGGTCCCCTCTTATCAGAGGGGGGTGTGTTGCAAGACCCTCAGTGACTTGCCTGACATCACAAATGATACTGAACTCCATATATATTAATTATAGCTTTTCTCTACATACACACCTATCATAGAGTTTAATTTCTAAAGTAGGCACAATAGGAGATTAACAATAATAATTAATAATAAAATAGAAGCACCTGGAGGTTTCTCTTTGGCCTATCTCAATCACCAGCATTACTACCCATTATGAGGTAAAATAAGGATTATGCAAACACAATCACGCGATAGCATGACAGTTGGTCTGATAGCCCAGACAGTCACTAAGTGGCTAACAGTCAGGGAGTGTACATGGCGTGGACGCTGGACAAAGGGATGATTCATACTTGGCCGGCAGAGAGCAGGAGAGCTTGAGATTCATTATGCGACTCAGAATAGCATGCAACTTAACACTTACAAACTGTTTATTTCTGGAACTTCCCGTTAAATATTTTCAGGTCATGGTTGACCGCAATGACCAAAATCTCAGAAAGGGAAACTGTGTCTGTGGGGTACTACCGTGCTTGGCCCCGTCTCTAAGGTAACGTGGTTGGTTTCACCCGTGTACCCTTGCAAACACTGACTGTTTTAACTCACTGTTAGTCTTCTCCGGCTGGGCTGATCTGCCTCAGCCTATATTTAGAAGGAGCTTCCATAGCACATAGTGAATATCTCTGTCATAGACCCGATCATTCTATTTTGTGATTATTTATTATTTTAGTTGTCTCCCTTACTCAACTAGGCCATTTTGAGTTTATAAAGCAGGTCTTTAATCTCTGTACCTTTAGCCCAGGGGTCGGCAAACTGTGGCTTACCAGCCATATGCAGCTCTTTGGCCCCTTGAGTGTGGCTCTTCCACAAAATACCACGGCCTGGGAAAGTCTATTTTGAAGAAGTGGCATTAGAAGAAGTTTAAGTTTAAAAAAATTGGCTCTCAAAAGAAATTTCAATCGTTGCACTATTGATAACTGGCTCTGTAGACTAATGAGTTTGCCAACCACTGCTTTCGCCTATCAAACACCTGACACATACCATTTGAACAAGATCTGCTTTTATGAATGAATTGCTGCGACCAAACATCCATTTGGAAAAACACAGCTTCCCATTCTGTCAGTGGCTCCTTCCCTGGAGTTAAAAAACACACAGATATTTTATGAAGACCTCTAAGGAAGCAGGTGGTGCGATCCAGTGGACGTTTGGAGAATAATGAACTCAGTGCCACAGGGAAGTGTCATAATTGAAAGCAAGGTCAAGTTGCTGTGACTAAAGAAAATTAAAACAGAAGAAAATGTTGCGAAGGCTACAGTAAAAGATTTGGCAAATATGCAGCAGCCGCGGGATTTCACCTCTTCCCCCTGATTTTTTTGTAGTTTCTCTAGTATGTGAAGTGTCAAGCACAAAGTGCTCTGAATGGTACAAGGAAACTTCAGCAGATATTTCTATTGAATCCTGTTGCTAGAACAGACTCTCTTCTGAAATATGACAATTCTCTCTGATCTCTTTTCCCTGGTTCTTCATTATCAAGTACAGTTTCAGAATGGGATGTCTCTCTTTTAGCAGCCACATCTGTTCCGACTCCATTGTCTTCCCTTGAAACCGTAATTTCCTCTTTGGGGATGCACAATTGGTGGAAAGTAGAGACGATTATGATGTAATAAACAGAAACGATGACTTCAGGTGGGTGATAACAGTTAAGAAATCAAGGTTTTCCCTTCCAAGTAAATTCCTCTGCGGAGTAAAATGAGGCAAAAGGAAACCAAAGTATGTGCAATGCCTGAGCAGAATGGCCCCACAATGGGATGGCTTTTCTTAGTCAGACCCTCTCTGATTTGGGGGTGTCTAGTTCTTACAGCTCGTGTCACAGCTGTTGTAGCTAAATACATTTATTTATACTGCCACATATGCGTATAATGTGTGTGTGCATTTTAAATCACTTTCAGTGTATTCTTGGATAATCTAGGGAGTAGAAGCTTTCTTTGGAACAGAGTTGGATCGACTCTTGAATGAAACACTTTGCTTTGTGACTTGCCTATCTCTTAACCACTTTGAGCCGGAAGGCCTATTTCAGTAAAACTCTGGATGAAAATATCACCTTCTTTGTTGTGAAAGTTTTAGAGAATGTTTTTCAAATGCACGGGCCAGATGTGTCTGAGCATGAAAATGTTCAATACATGGCCGTTGTTGTTTCTGTTTTATGTGAAAACTCACCTCAAACTTCCTACGACAGCTCTGGTGTCTTAGCTTCAAGCATTTTGCATTGTTTTTGCCAGTGTTTGTCTCAGGCCCCGGGCTTGCTTCTGATTCCACATCTTGCCTTTCATCCCGTTTTCTTGTCTGTTTATGACTCTCTGCCCAAACATTGGCTTCTACCAACTGACTTTGTGCTAAGTAACATTTTGAAAATAAAAATTCTTATGGCGTTCTCATTGATAAAAATTCTTATGGAGCTTAAATTTTGACTAGCTTTATAAATACATATTATAAATATATAAATGTTTAATATATAAAACTCAGCATATAACTATCTTTCTTCATATATACATATGTAAAGTTAGGTATAGATTCTTTGTGCTTGAAGTTCTTTATAGTTATAAATAACAAAAAATAACACGTTAATGATCAAAATTCTACCAATTAAAAATACATGTATTATTTTTACTTCTAAAACACACACATTGATTTTGCCAGTTGATTCTTATATCTTAGAAAATGACATTATGGACATTTGCTCTTTTGTATCTGGCTTCTTTTTTTCTTTTTTTATTAATATATTATATGTATACATATCTTCCCATCCCCCCCCTCGTCCCAGGCATACTCTAACCCCCAGTGTCTTGTGTCCATTGGTTATGCTTATATGCATGCATTCTTTTGATGAACAGTAGGTTTGTGAGATTTAGCCATTTTGTCCCCGGGATAAATGAATTCTGACCATTCTGTCTTCTTGTGTGTTATGAGCCCCAAACTTAATTTATCAGAAGGGGATGTGTTATTGGGCATTGTGGAGGGTGTGATATTGCACCATGGACATTCGTCTTTAGAAATGAAGGACGTGTGCTCCCACCTATGGAGAGAGCTGTTAATAGCAAACCCTGGTGGACAGCCGCTATGGGGACTGCTTAGCTGAAGAAAGCTGCCATGTCTCTAATAGTCTGTAGACAGCCTGCATAACAATGAGCAATGGGTTGAAAATAAGATTAAAAGGTATTTTTCTAATTTGCATACAGGTTGTTGTTTTTTTTTAATGAGCAAATAAATTATGATTAACTCAGTGTCTTTACTATTGTTAACTTATTGGTTTTAATTTTGTTTTTGTTGGTATTTTTATACTGAACAATTGGGATATGTGGAAAAATTTATTTGACTGTCCTTCAAATTAGGACAATTATACAATTGACTAGGGCAGTGATTTTCAACTGGTGTGCTGCAAGAATTTTTAAAACATGCAATACCTGACTGTTTAGTCAGGGGCACTGACTTCTTTTCCCTTAGATTGTCAAAAAAATTTACAGCAGCCAACACAAGAATAGCCATCTTATATGAATGAATCAAAATTATACCTATTTTTTGTCAGATCAGCAAAAATCTTTTTTTTAAATTTGTGCTACAGAATTTTAGTAGCTAGTTTATGTGTGCCGTGAGTTGAAAGTGTTGAAAATCGCTGGACTAGTAGTTTACATACAATATTGTAAGGCTATCCTATAGCTTTCTTTCTCTTTTTCCTGCTAACAAATCTTCAAATTTCTTCATAAAAGTGAAATAAAATAAAAAACAACAACAACAAAAAACTGCACCCGATTCCGTTTTTCCATCTCCTCACTTTCCCAGCTGCCGCTCTGCCCAGAGATAGCCATGTTATGTGACACTAGCTCATTGGACATAGGGGACAATTACTTGGGAAATCTAAAACTGATGCACTTCTTAGCAAAGGGAAAGCTCCATTTCCACCTGCCTGCCTTCCTACTTGCAAAGTGATTTGTTAGGCCCTGCTTGCTAGGAGCTGGAGCTACCGGTTTGCCACCATGAGGTAAGGACTAGAGATAAATACTCACATCCCTGATAGAACTGGGATGCTCTTATGAGAAAGAGAAAGAGGCATACTTCCACCATCCGTACATAACGTCACAGTTTTCTTTTTTAAGCTACTTTTTGTGCAGTGCTGTTTACCTACAGCTGAAAACTTTCTCAGTAGACTCAAAAGTCCTTGACTCGTAAGATGTGGTTTCCATTGTGTGAAGCACATGAGCTGGGAGGCTGGGTAGGAGCTAGCCTCTAGGGTGCAGCCTTTTCATAGTCTCCATGGAAGAGCCCATCAGGCCACAGCGGAAAGGCTTGCTCAGCAGCCCAGCTAAAATCCGGAAAGCAGCAGGGACCCAGCAGATCCACAGAAGCCTATTTTTAAAGTCTGCCTCTCTAACGTGAATCTATTAAAGTTGCTAAAGTTTTGTTATTTTTTTTCTTTACAGATGCTATTTGGGCTGGCATTTCTGTAAGTGGAAGAGATTATCTTTTGCTTACAATTTGTCACTTCTAACTAACTGTAGATCATGGCAGTTTAGAAGCTTAACCCCTTTAAAGTTCGGCTTTCTTCCAGCATTTACCAAAATCCCTTTAGCAGGCTGATAAAAATAGCAGCAGCAAAGCAATTAGTTTTAATCCCAAACATCTGCAGTCCAAAATATGCTCTCTCCTATTTTAGTTACACACGAATCCAAATTCACATTTGAGGTCCTGATGAAGTGAAAAAAAATGGAAGATACTTCAAATAATATGCATTGAAATTCAACTCTAACTACTCCTATCCATACCTCACAGCAAATATTGGCCACCAATGTCAATGAAACTTAGTGAAATAATGTTATTGTGATGTGGATTTATTGGCCCAAAATAACTAAAATTTTAGATTTTAGTTCCACTGAGGAAACAATTCACAAATTCCTACCAGTCCTGAGAGCTCTGAAAAGTTGGGTGCAAAGAAAAATACGGTCCCTGCCCTCGGATACCACAGTCTGTAATCTCTTTTCTTCACGCCCACCTCCACTGATTTGTCATGGATTTAAAATATCATAGACCTTAGCATTTGAAGAAACCTATGGAAAGACATGCAGCATGCTCTCATTGATAATTCGTATCTAAACAGTTCTTTGTTGTGGGGTACTATTAAATAAGTAAGCAACCCACAGGAAGTTGGTAAACTTCCAAAGCAGAAAGTGGAGAAGTTTCTGACCTGAGCCAGTGGGATACAATCTAAATTAATAACAAGAATAGCAAGGCAGTGTATGTTTTTTGTATCTCACAATGAACAGTATTAAAATTTTGCAAATATTTAAAATCTCATTTTCTTTGGCTAACTATACACAGGATCTTATCCCTCTGCCCAATCAAATGAAATAGTTTTTGTCCTGGCCAGTGTTGCTCAGTGGTTGAGCACTGACCTCTGAACCAGGAGGTCACAGTTTGATTCCTGGTCAGGACACATGCTCCAGTTGCAGGAGGCACGCAGGAGGCAGCTGATCAGATTCTTTCTCATCACTGATGTTTCTCTTCCTCTCTGAAGTCAATAAAATACAAGAGAAACAATTTTCGATTGCCAGATAAGTTTCAGCAAGTAGCTTTGTGTAATCAAGGGAACTATTCTGTCGCACTAATTGTGTTTATGCTGTTTCAAGGTTACTGGGCTTTTGGGAGATCTTCCTTGTCCTAGTTATGAAGAAGCTCGCACAGGTGCATGCGCCCTTGCTGCCCTCTCCATCACAAAAGGAAGCAGCCATCAGTCCTCTGTTTCATAAAGGTCAACGACGACTCCCAAGTGACAGTTCTGGGTCTCTGGAAAACAGCTACCAAAAATAAAATTAAGAAATGAAAGTGTGCCGAGACCAGTTTGGCTCAGTGGATAGAGCGTTGGCCTGCGGACTGAAAGGTCCTGGGTTCGATTCCATTTTGGGGCATGTACCTTGCTTGCGGGCACATTTCCACAGTGGGGCGTGCAGGAGGCGGCTGATCGATGTCTCTCTCACATCGATGTTTCTGACTTTCTATTCCTCTCCCTTCCTCTCTGTGAAAAATCAATAATATATATATATATATATATATATATATATATATATATATATATGAAATGAAAGTGCAATAGAGTATTAGAGATAATCCAGATGAGAAAGAAAGAGAGAGAGGAAGCAAAAGTAGCCAGGGAAAGCCTTCTCACCATGATGCTGGTCTCACGGAGGAGAAAGAAAGGGGAAGGAGCTGGATGGAACAGGAAGACCTTCAGAGGGCCGTGCAGCTCTGAGAGTCTCAGCCAGCCCCAAAGACTGCCCATAGAGAAGAGCCAAATGACCAGATATGGTGAGCCCTCGAATCCCAGCCAGGCTCAGTCTTTGGCTAGAGACTGCCCAAAGTGTGTGACCTTGACTTGAAAGCTGAGAGGACCTGGAAGTGCTGGGGGTCCTGCTAACTGTACCCCCTTGCAGCACACGGTGTTTCAGAAGGAGATAGGAGCAGCTCACCACCCCATACTAGTGAACTGGGAATGCTTTCTGACCTTTTCCTTCAGGTACTTGGCAGGTTCCTCCTAGAGCACTATGTCCACATCCATTCATTCATTTCAGTGTATTTCATTTAATGCAGTTTTCCACATGCTGCCTCAGTGACCTGGCATCCCTGCTTTTTTAGGACAAACTTCTGTCACCGTGAGCACCTGGTAGAGACCTATCTGTTACTAACCAGCGGAGGCTGCCATTTTATTTCAGGAATACACTGGGGAATAAGAAACCTTAAATGAAAAACATCGAGCTGAGATACAATCGTGTAACTGAGGACCTAAAGCGGAACTAGAGTCCCAAGAAATATCACCAGGACAGGGTGAGATTGTTTACTTTCCCTCACCTTCTTCTTGGATCTTTTACTCTCCGTGTGCATTTGAGTTACTTCCCTAAGTTGGACCCCATTCAAACCCTAAGGCCTGAGCTGAGAGGACTGGATGTGGAACAGACAGCCCCAAAATACAAAATGTTCTCTATACTGAGTCACAGGACAGTATTTAGATGGTATTCGACAAGTTTTATATACTCACCATATTCTCTTTATGGTTTTCTTTATCTATTTGATACTATCCTATATAATAAAAGGGTAACATGCAAATTAACTCTAAGGGTGAAATGACCGGTCGCTATGACACACACTAACCACCAGGGGGAAGATGCTTAATGCAGGAGCTGCCTTAGTTGGATATCCCCTGAAGGCTCCCAACCAGCATCCCCTGGAGAGCGGGCCTAAGCCATCAGTCAGACATCCTCTGAGGAGTACTGGACTGGGAGAGGGCATAGGCCAGGATGAGAGACACCGCCCCCAACCAGTGCATGAATTTTTATGCACGGAGACTCTAGTCATACTATAAAATCAAGTTGTAACATCTCCTCCATCTTTTTCTTATTATTACCTTCAGTTTAAAATCAAGCAAGTCAGACTAAGAAAAATTCAATTTCTTATATGTACTCTTAATTTAAAAGCAAAGCACAAAAGAAATAAAAACATGAAAGTCTGAACTAAACTTAAAAATGTCAATTGGTATTCAGTGTGGTATGAAGCTAATACTTAGATATCTATTTGAAAAGGCAGCTACTATTAAGCCATTTACTTTAGAAATAATAAGGATTATCAATTTTTATATATTAAGAAGTGAGCTGTCAATAGCTGTAGCAAAAAGGAAAACGTATTTGTAGGTTTGATTATACCTATGATGTCAGAAATAATGTTACAGTGACTTCTGAAAGCACAGTTTGGGCTACTTATTAAAATGAACCATCTAGTTTTATTTTTAAAATAGGAAAGTGCACTAGTTGTTTTCTGTTGCATAACAAATTACCACGAACTCAGCAACTTATAACTGTACACAGATATTATTTATTAGTTGACAATTTCCATGAGTCAAGAGTGTTGGCACAGTTTAGCTGAATACTCTGCTCCGGGTCTCACAACTGAAGTAGGACGGGCTGCCTTCTGGAAGAAATTACTTCCAAGCCCATGCAGGTTGCTGGCAGAATTGATTTCCCCTAAGTTCTATACGTGGAGGGTCCCAGTATTTTGCTGCCCGTCAGTTGGAGATTTCCTTGAGGTGCTAGCACACATCAGACGTTCTTCCTACTGGCTGCCCACAGTTCTTTGCCACATGGTCTTCTCTAAAATGGCTCTTTATTTCATAAAGACTCCAAGGAGAACCTCTAGCTCCAATGTGCCAGCAAGACTCAGTCTTTTGAAACATAACGTCATCATCACAGGAGCGACACCCTGTTACCTGAGCTGCATTACCTAAATTAATGACACAAGTGACATCCTGTGTCCAATGGGTCAGAGGAAGTCACAGGTTTCACCCACACTCCTGGTGAGGGGAAGACACCAAGGCATGAGCACCTGGAGAGGGGATCCCTGGGGATCATCGCAAGGTCTATGCCACAGGAAGTTTCCTTTTTGATTGGAGAGGCATTGGACTGTAAATGAAATGAACACACATGGGCAATACAGTAGTACCTGGAGATATGAATTTAATTCGTTCCATAGCCTTGAGGCCTGGGAAACTATGAGACACTTGAGTCGCGGTAAACTGGTGGGTCATGTGCAGCCGGCTGATCCACCCGATTACTCCTATCTCAAATGTTGCTTGTATTTCAAAGCAAAAATCGCTCGCTTGATGGCTCGTATCTCAAAAATTTCGTATGTTAGGGCACTCATATCTCGAGGTACCACTGTATAAACATTTATTTAGTTAGTGGATAGAGTTGTAGCCCTTTATGGCTTGTTGGCTATTTAAATTTTATTGGCCGTTCTTCAACTTTGAATTTTAAAAGCATTAATATTTTCAAAACTCTACATAGTTAACATGTACATCATAAATTATAGTGAGTAATTGAACATTCTGAACCCACCATCCAACATGACAAAAAATATTACCAAATGCCAATAAAAGTCTACTGTACTGCTATTACCTACAGTTCCCCAGAAATAATCTCTATCTTAAATTTTATAGTTGTCATTCTACAACTTATTTAAATACTTTTGCCACATGTGATTTCTAAATAATGTATTGTCTATATTTACCTCTCTTTGAGCTTTACAAAAATTATATCATGCTGTATGTATAATATAATATATACTCTATGTCTATATGTAATATATAGAGTATGAAACAATTTGTTGCATGTATAGTATGACATAATATTGCATGTGTGTACAGAAATACAGACATATACAAAGATTTATTTATCCAGCCATATATCTTTTCTCTTTCTTGAATTGATTCTTTTTGTGTGCAAACTTTTCCAGCATTATCTTAGCTCAATAACTTAGACTGGAAGAATATCCTGTCCGTGAGCATCCAAAGTTAAACAGAAGCATCCATGATAGATTTGCCTTTAACAGAAAAAAGTCAAAGTCCTCATGAATATACACAAACACAAAACAAAAAAACAAAAAAACCCACAAAAAACAAAAAACTGGAAGCCACTCAAATGTCTGTTTTCTCTTTACTTTGAGCTTTGTTCATACTGATTTGGATTTTCAATTTTTACTTCTTTAAAACTCATGGCATCATTACCATGTTGTCTTAATATGATGTTAGGCACCATAATACAGATTTCAAAACATGTCAGGTTTTATATGAATGATTAATGGATATTCAAGGTATAGGATTGGGAAGAATGAAAAAACTGGTAAGAGGTAATAAAGGTATCATGGATAAATGAGACTTAGGAAAAAAATATACGGGGACATAGTCACAGACAGAGAATTGGAGGAAATTTCCTGAGTCTCATGTCCCTCATCTGGAATATGGGGATGCGGTATAAATATTACCATCCATGCCTAATTCCATAGTGATATTTTGAGAATCAAATATATTACCATATGTCAATTAGCCCCTTCACTGTTAAGCTCTGTCTTTAAAAAAATGGAACTCTGCGTTCTCTTCGAAGAAATGTACAAGAGGAAGGGAAGTGTTCTGATATCAAATTAGCCAAAACTGAGCTGAACAATGGAAAAACAACAGCCATGGAAATTTGCATTGGAGATATTGTAGCTCCACCAAGTTGAGAGGACATTTCAAGTTATGGGACTGCAGCTGACAACCCAGCGGACCGAATTGCAAAACAGGAAAGGAAAAGTCATTTCTGGCTGGAGGACAGGGTCATAAATTCACTCATGTTTGGAAAATAGACCATAGCCAGAGATATGTTTCTTCACTTCAGAAATCCCACAAAAGGGTAAGGCCAAATTAGGAAACTTTTTGGTATGCAAATTGTGGAAATGGAGCCAACATGGAATTAAGGACTGGAGGACTGTAAATATCTCTCACTGGGGTGTGTGCAATATTGGAGTAGGAATGAGGAGCGTAGGTTTTGTAGTCTCGCTATGTGGTAGCTCTTGCTAAGTACCTCTTCTCAGGGATTCATTTGCTAGGGTGATTAACAACGGTTATTACATTAACAAACTTTCAGATTTCAATAATTTAACACAGGTGAGGATATCTTCCTCCATCCTTTGGTTATTCTGAATAAACCACATTGCAGTGAAAGAGAGGATCAAATGTATCATCCTAGGTCTTAACTGTGCTATCCTAGAAATGATACACATTAGCTACTAACAGTTTATTGGCTGAATCTAATCACATGGCCCCAATCTAATTGCAGACATGTCCGGAAGTGCACATATATTTGATGAGCAGCGTTTATATGTCTAGAACCAATCCATCCCTTTTGTTTCTCTCTTCAAATTCAATGAACACATTCAACTCTCCCACAGGAGGCAACACAAAGTCCCACATCCTCAAAGTACAGAGTCTATGGGTGTGGAGCAGTAGTGTCTCCATTAGCAGAGGTGTCGCTCATCGTCTTCTTGATATAACAAGGCCAGTAATATCATCCAACACCACATGCTCAAACAGGATAACTACAATATACATCCTTGTTTTTTGGAAGGGGAAGAATGAGGGACATGAACCTCTACTCTGAGGACTGGGAGGTAGATATTAATTAGTTCCTGATTCTTTCCTTGGAAAATGTATTTGTCCATTTTCCCTGGGCTCTGCTCTCTTCCTCATTCATTTTCTTCCTCAGCCATAAGCTGCATTGGGCTTTGTGGTGTATGAACATCTTGGAATCACATAATCTTCTCAGCTCACTTTTTGCTTTTTGAAGGTGAGAGTCCCCAGGTCTTTTTAAAAATTTAGACAACCAGCTGAGATCAGTTTGGCTCAGTGGATAGAGCGTCAGCTTGCGGACTAAGGGGTCCCAGGTTCAATTCCGGTTGTGGGCATGTACCTTGCTTGCGGGCACATCTCCACTGTGGGGCATGCAGGAGGCGGCTGATCAATGTCTCTATCTCATCGATATTTCTGACTTTCTATCTCTCTCCCTTCCTCTCTGTAAAAAATCAATAAAATATATTTTTTTAAAAAATTAGACAACCAAAGGGAGCCTGGGACATTTAGGTGAGCTCATGAACATTTATTGAATGAATGCCTCAGATATAAGGAATTTATGATTTAGGATCAAGTATAAAAAATATGGGCAAATATCTATCATAGAAAGCATAATTAAACAAATTATCAGGGGCATTCAAAGAAAAAAGGGAAATCAATCCAAATGGAACTAGTACTGAGTTTAGTAGACTGGTCCATAATCTACTCTTCCCTGCCCACCTGTCTCTTGCTTCTTTGCACAAATTCTGTACCAGAAAAGTTGCAGTTTCCCAAAGTTACTGCTCTTTGCTATCTTTTTCTGTGACTTTTCTTTTGATTACTTCCTCTGCTTAGAATTTTCTCACATTGACTACCTGACGAATTCCTACTCATCCTGTAAAACATCTTAAGTGCAACTCCTCAATAAAACTATCTCTGATTGACCAAGAGCGATCTAACTATTCCCCTCTTTGTTCCTCTATAGATTTTGCTTGCTACTTTTTTTCACTCCGGGAGTTAGGCATGCATGCGGTACATCCAGAGAAGCTAATGCTTATCTAAAGCAGTGATCAGCCCACGGCGGCTTGAGAGCCACATGTGGCGGCTCTTTGGTCCCTTGAGTGTGGCTCTTCCACAAAATACCATGGCCTGGGCGAGTCTGTTTTGAAGAAGTGGCATAAGAAGAAGTTTAAATGTAAAAAAAATTTGGCTCTCAAAAGAAATTTCTATCGTTGTATTGTTGATATTTGGCTCTGTTGATTAATGAGTTTGCTGACCACTGCTCTAAAGTATGGTTCTCAGCCTTTTTCTCTCTAGATATATTTTGTCTTACTTATGTTATGTGCTTATAATTTTAATCCACATAAAATGGCATAATCCAGTGATCTTTTTCAATAAGCCTTTATGCTATAAGGTTTTCATTACATAATTCTATATGGCAACATTATATTCTACTGAGTGGCCTCTCCATACCTTTTAGACTAAGCACAGTTGTTTCCTGTTTTTCTTTGATAAATATCACAGCAACATGTACTTGGGACCCCTTAATGCATCTAATCATGAATCTCATCAGCTTCTAGTATTTCATAAGTGGCATGCTGGACCAAGCCTTATTTTCCCACTGGTGTCACCCTATAGGAATTTCCTTCAGAGGTGTTACTAAATGGCTTCTGAGAGTTAAAAATGTACTTGTCAGCCCTAACCAGTTTGGCTCAGTGGATAGAGCATCGGCCTGCAGACTGAAGGGTTCCAGGTTCAATTCTGATCAAGGGCATGTACCTAGGTTGTGGGCACATCCCCAGTGGGGAGTGTGCAAGAGGCAGCTGAATCGATGTTTCTCTCTCATCGATGTTTCTCACTCTCTATCCCTCTCCTTTCCTCTCTGTAAAAAAAACAATAAAATATATTTTTTTTAAAAAAAGAATGTATTTGTTCCCAAGAGGAAGCCATGTTATCTGTTTCGATCATCACCTTCTGCATAGCAAACCGCATCAAAATTTAGTGACTAAAAAGAACAGTGTTATTGTTTCTCATTTAATGTAAGCAGCACTCCAGCCTCTGGGGACTTCTTTGGGCTGGAACAGCTAAAACGGCTTCTTCGCATGGCTGGTAGATGATGCCGCCTTTTGGCTGGGCACTCAACCGAGACTGTTGACCTGAACTGACATCCATGTCCTCTCCACGTGACTGTGGCTTCTGAGCAGCAGATGGATTTTGAGAGGGAGCAAAATCCAAAAGTGAGCAAACAGAAGCTGCTAGATATTTTAAAGGCTAAACTTGCATCTGGCACATTGTGATCGCTGCCACAATCTGTTGTTTAAGTAGTCACATAGCAAAAATAAAGCCAATGGAAGGGCAAATTAACATCCTTTCTCAAAGGGCAGTGCCAAACAATAGCTATCTTTAATGCACCACATGCCTTAGTTGCCATTTTTTTGGGGGGTAAGGGGAGGTGTTAAATTCTTTTCATTTCGCTTGACCTCAAAATTCTGAGAAGTATTATAAAATCTCTTCTTACTGAGGTGTTGTTTTTTTCTGCCAACTGGAACATGTCAGACCTTCAGTATAATAGCTCCAAAAAAATTTAACCATAAATAAATCTTGGGGGAGAAAATAATGTGTTTCCTCTTGAACCATGTGCTCGATATAATCTCTATATATGGTCAATATATGCTTTCCTGTTTTCCCTTTTCCATTTCAGGGCTATCTGCTTGTGTTCACTTCCGTGTCGAAGACTTAAACATCTCCAATTGTCATCCTGAAAACGTAGCAAGAGCATCAGCCATCCCAGTACCTATAGCTGAGTTCAACAAGCCAGACTGAGATGATGACGGACTTGGCAATTTTCCCTGCAGTTTCTCCCTCTCATGTCACATATAGAGCTGAGAAACTGGTTAGGAAAAAAGATTTCAGATGTGCATTTTGACATGGAATCCTAAAGGAATGAACACTCAAACTGCCCAGGAGGGAGTGTTTTATTGAGTTGTTTGTGTATTTTTCTTGGTTGGTTATTTTTTTGTTTATTTTTTTACTCACTCTGTTCCAAAGTCTACAAATGATGCTCATAATGCTCCATCTAAAAATACCAATTGCCAAACCGGTTTGGCTCAGTGGATAGAGCATCGGCCTGCAGGCTGAAAGGTCCCAGGTTCGATTCCGATCACCGGCATGTACCTTGGTTGCAGGCACATCCACAATAGGAGGCGTGCAGGAGGCAGCTGATCATTGTCTCTCTCATCGATGCTTTTAGCTCTCTATCCTTCTCCCTTCCTCTCTGTAAAAAAATCAATAAATATATTTAAAAAAATAAATAAAAATACCAATTGTTTAAGTTTTTGGCCTCTTTAAAAAATATAAACTTAATTGGACTTAAAGGGCTTTGTCGCTCAGAGAGTTCATCATACTGGCCACTCATGTTTTTGCATCTCCAGGTTCCTGCCTCAAGTTCAGCTGAAGTTAATAACAGAAACCTATGCACTCAAGACTTAGAAAGATCTGAGAGATTCCATGGCATTGCCCAAAGGTCACACATTAAGTGATTGCCAGTGGCTAAGACTCATTATCCACCTCTACACTATAACAAGTGAATCTATGTTTTTCAAAGATGCCTTTTCAGTGGAGAAAGCAGATCCAAGATGAATAGCTATGTTAAAAACTTGCAGCTATACCAGCTATCTTGCTCTCTTAAGACATTTCACTAGCAACCACTGTTTGATTCTATTTTCAAAGGATATTCTCCAAACAATGCCCTCAATTAGCCAGACAGGAATCTCAATCATAATCCAGCCTGAAAAATTAATACAAAACAATTTATTTTGTTTATAAAACTTTAATCACTATCCAGCTATCTAGGAAAAATATTGTTGAACTTCATATGCATATTCAAATAACTACTAGAAATTTTCCCTCTTGGCTCCCACCCAGGCAACTCAAAATTCAGCATGTCCAAGAATGAACTGATTACCTTCCCGCAAGTTTTGGTCAAATTAATAGTACCACTTTCTAACCCACCACTTAAGACAGAAACTGAGTCATTTTATCTCATAACTAGAGGACTGGTGCATGAATTCATGCATGGGTGGGGTCCCTCAGCCTGGCCTGTGATCAGCAGTGATTGGGGCCATCTCTCCCAGTCCCGATCAGGGCCAATGGGGGCCAGCCAGACAGGAAGAGACCATGTGAGGGATCCAGGCCATGTCCAACCCTCTTGCCCTGTCCTGATTGGCCAGACCCCAGCAGCAAGCTAACCTATCAGTCAGAACATGTGCCCGCTGGTGATCAATGTGCATTCATAGTGACTGATCAGATACTTAGAATATTATGCTTTTATTATAAGGATTAACTGTCAGATTTGGGGGATCCTATCAAATAAATAGATGCAAGTCTAGAATTTCCTACAATGTGTTCTGTGAAATTCTAGTTTCACAAAAAGCTTCAGTAAAGAGAAAATTCTTTTACAGTGAAAAGTAAATCCTATTACTCAATCCCCTAGTTAAGCATTTACACTGAATGTTAGCAAATCAGAGCTATTTAACTTGACTTAACCTAGTGTTTTTTCCAAATTATTTGATTCCCAAACTTGTCTATTTACCTCCTACAAAAATCCTTCAAAGCTAATATTCCACAAAGCATACCTAATTAAATGGTGCTCTACCATATCTCTGGGTGGTTATTTTATTTTCCCATCATCTTTTACCCATCTTTTTAAAATGTCTTGTTGTTTGTTTATTTTTTACATTAAAATTATTTTTCAAGTACAGTTTTTCTTCAATATTACTTTATATTAGTTTCATGGGTATAGAATAGTGGTTAGACAATCATATATTTTACAAAGTGACCCTCTTGATATTTCCAGTACCCAACTGGCACCATATTAGTTATTATAATATGATTGATTGTATTTCCTATGCTGTACTTTACATCTCCATGACTACTTTGTAAATACCAATCTGTCCTTTTAAATTCTTTTGCGTTTTTCATCCTGTCTCTAAATGCGTCTCCTTCCTGGCAACCTTCGGTCTCTTTCTGTATCTATGAGTCTGTTTCTGTTTTGTTTGTTTGTTGATATTGTTCTTTAGATTTCACATATAAATGAAATCACAGCCAAACTATAGAAGTGACTCCACTGCTCATCAACAGGCAAATGGATAAAAAGAGCTGTGGTACATATATATGATGGAATATTACTTGGCGATAATAAAGAATGGAATTTTAACATTTGTGACAGCATGGACGGACCTAATGGGTATATTGTGCTAAGTGAAATTAATCAGACAAAGACAAATACCATCTTAATATAAATTTTTCTAACTAATCTTACGTCCATTCTTTTACCATAGTGTGCTTTGCACTACACTGTGACTGATATTTGCAAAGTACAAATCTGATTCTGTTACTTTTCTGCTTTGTCCCACTCTATGATCTCTCAATGCTTACAAGATTGTATCAATGAAGGAAATGTAGCTGCAAGTAACAGAATCCAAATTACCACTGTGAAATGTAATGGCTTATAATTTAATAGTGTGGTTAGATATAAATACCTCTGATAGATGAGACACAGATACATAAATAAGACAGTTAAAATTAATAAAGTGCTCTGAATGTGGCTATGGAAAAAAAATACCTAGCTTGGGTGGACAAAGCTGGTTGCACAGAGAAATTGGCAGATCTACAAAAATGTGTCAATGTTCTGAGAGATCATATGTATATTTTATATTTATTATGTAATATACATATATTATGTTTATTATATAATATATATAATATATATGATATTTATTATATAACACATATTAACAAGGTCTCTCAAATGGAGCAATATATGCTATTTAGGAGAACAATGCTCAAATCAGTTTTATTGAGGTGTTGGAGATGGAAAGATAAAAGAAAGAGAATGGAATATGGCAAGGAGTAAGGCCAGAAAACCAGTTAGTAGCTTCATAGTAGAGACTTCACAACAGCTAAGTGAATGATTTAGACTTGACTTTCCAGAGGAGGCTTACAAGCAGTATTTTTAAGCCCAAACCCACACCCTCCCCAGGGGGAAAATAACGTAAGATGATAACCGGGCTCTTAAACATGTTCTCTTGAAGCTCTGTTTCGATTTTAGAAGAAAGAATAAATGGCGGAGGGCCGGGACCATTGCACAGGTGGCAGGAAGACCAGCTAGCTTGGAAAAAGTCTAGGCAGTTAGGTTTTGAAGTAGAAAGGGACAATGGGAAAAGAATTGCGGTAAACGGCTCTATCAAAAACCAGAATCATGCATTTAGAAAACAGTTTCTTTCCTATGCTTCCCACTCCCCCCCCCCCCCGCCCGGTGTGCTTTGCTTTTATATTTAGATATTTCCGTTTCTTATGTTCAGCAGTGGGTGTCAGTGGATGGGTGCTTTTGATAGAGCATTGGACAATGCAATCAAAGGCCTTAAAGTCACTTGTTTGGTAGAACAAGGTTTATTCCTGGTTTCCGTGGGAGTCATATTCACTACCACAGAAAGGGTAGAGACCGAGTCTTTGTAAAAATTCTGCATGAATTTCTGTATCAATAAAAATGCAGTATCAAAGAACTCAGTTCTTTACATTTGCTAAAGCAGGTACCTGTGGTCCTGAGCATATTGCTCACAGCTATTTGATAGTGAGAGGTAAAAACCAAAGGGGAAAAACGGTGTTATTTACACTCTTTTGATTCATGGAGAAAATGGCTTTTCTTTGGAGTTTAAGAAGGAAAATCACTAGGTTGTGGTGTGTGTGTGTGTGTGTGTGTGTGTTTAACCCTGTGCAGTGAAGGCA
Source organism: Lasiurus borealis (assembly GCA_004026805.1). Classification (NCBI taxonomy): domain Eukaryota; kingdom Metazoa; phylum Chordata; class Mammalia; order Chiroptera; family Vespertilionidae; genus Lasiurus; species Lasiurus borealis. The sequence goes on from PVJN01027903.1 coordinate 24,463, forward strand.
TATATACACACTCATGCACAGAAAGGAGAAAATGCATTTTAATTCATTTGTAGGTTCCACTGCAAAATATTTCATAAGACCTCCTGGGTCAAATCTGCTAATGTGGGTGGCCGAGTTATTTCTGCTAAATGAAATGAAGTCAACTGTAATTTTGCATTATAAACAGGTGATGGCGGATGCACAATTTAACATCTGCATGCACAGTAGGCAGTTGGGCCAGTACAAACAGTTGCTGTGATGTAGACAAATGAGTTTGAATCTATACACATTCTTCATGCATTATTCAGATGACTTCCTTTGTAAACTGAGGTCTTTAAATATGAACAGAGAAAAGAAGAAACTAGTTTGATCAGGATCAGGCGTTTTAAGGAAGAGTGTTCCTCAAAATGAAGGAGGTGTGTTCACGTAACATGATGAACATTTGGACATAGGGAACAGCTGGCACACAATTTTGGCAGGAAATTAGATAACTGAATACCGATGACAGCTAGTTAATTGTCATAATCAGGGGGTAATTTATTTGGGACATAATCTTATTCACGCCTTTCTCATATACAAACGAATGTGTTGTCAGATGTGCATGAGGCATAATTTCAGTGCTACTTTTACAATGGAGTTTGACTTCCATTACGCTACCTTGGCAAAATGTTGCTCTGTAACTGGTGGCTTGCAGAAAACAGTGATTTGGAGACAGCTTTTGAAGAGAGGCCTGTATGTGAGAATCGTATTTAGCTAACTAAAAAAAAATGCTGGTGACAACATATATGCACAATTGCATACAACGTATCTTGAAGTAAAAGCTACTTATTAACAATTAAAGCTTCTAAAGAGAGTTCTTTTTTTTTTAGATCTCACACATAATAGGAAATTGGAAGAAAGTATGCAAAACTGGAGGATGCTGTTACATCCGTACATGTAAACATTTTTTCATTGTCTTAGTAAAATTTTTTTAACATCTTTTTATTGATTTCAGAGAGGAAGGGAGAGGGAGAGAGAGATAGAAACATCGATGATGAGAGAGAATCATGGATCGGCTGCCTCCAGCACGACCCACACTGGGGATGGGGCCCACAGCCCAGGCATGTGCCCTGACAGAGAGTCAAACCATGACCTCCTGGTTCAAAGGTGGATGCTAACCTAAAGCTTTTTAAATATATTTTATTGATTTTTTTTTTACAGAGAAGAAGGGAGAGGGATAGAGAGTTAGAACCATCGATGAGAGAGAAACATCAATCAGCTGCCTCTTGCACACCTCCTACTGGGGATGTGCCTGCAACCCATGTACATGTTCTTGACTAGAATTGAACCTGGGACCCTTCAGTCCACAGGCCGACACTCTATCCACTGAGCCAAACCGGTTTTGGCTGTCTTAGTAAGATTTTAATATCTGCATACTTTAGACACAGATTACTTTATTGCAGGTCTCTGTGCAGCTCTCCTGGGATTTCTGGATTTGAGGGAAAGAAATATACATCTTCAGCCCCTATCACTGATTTATTGCATGAAGACTAGCTATCTGGCCAACCTCCAGCATCTCCTTCCCTTCCACTGGCCTAGCCCCAATGGGTCCCCATCAGGCTAGGCCTGCTTGACCCCTCCCATGCATGAATTCATGCACCAGGCCTCTAGTCATAGATAATCACCTAGACTTGCAATGGAATTTGTGTGAGTCATAAAAAAAAATTGTTGAGTTGAGCCACTAAAATTTGGGATTTTTTGTTTCTCGAGTACAGCATAACCTACCCCAACTTGTGCACAAATGTTTGGATCCCTGAGAAATACTATATACACTTACCTACTCCTCATGAAATACTGCTGCTAAGAAATAACCCAAACCTCTGAAAATTTGTATACTGTCATGTGGAAGCATCAGTCAACATTAATCAAACCAAAATATAATGACCAATTTTGTCATTGCCCCAAAATGAATTACATGTTCAACCCTAACTGGGAAACATAGGTTTTACATGGACCAATTTCCTACCCCATTAAAACTGGGATTCATTTTTTAAATATAAAAAGGACAAATATAGTGGGAAAATAATTTCAATCTTGCCAAAATTCCCAACAATATGGACAGAAACTGGAAAAAAAACTGATTCAAGTTTGCTGATTAATTTTTGAAGCACTATAATCAGAGCCTGAATCTGAGTCACTACATCTCTAGTTTATCACTGCTGATTTCTTAGTTTAGGCGTGTCTTCCACAAGAAGATTTATGGTTAAAAGAGATCAGCATTTGCCCTACCTGATTTGGCTCAATGGATAGAGCATCAGTCTCTAGACTGAAGGGTACCAGATTCAATTCTGGTCAAGGGCACATGCCCAGGTTTCAGGCTCAATCCCACATAGGAGGTGTGCAGGAGGCAGCCGGTCAATGATTGTCTCTTATCATTGATGCTTCTATCTCTTTCTCCCTCTCTCTTCCTCTTGAAAATGAATCCTATATAATAAAAGCCTAATATGACCTAACAGTGGAACAACTGGCTGGCAGGATGGATGGGCTGGCAAGTGGGCAGTGTCAGGCCAGATAAGATGGGTGCCAGCAGACAGAGGTAAGGGACAGTGGTCAAGGGGGCAGTGGTCACCAGTGGCTGTGGAGGGGCAAATGGGAGCAGGGCCGGTCACTGTCCCCTGAGCAGTCCGTGGGTTGCCTCCCATATTCAGATACCCCATCTGTCAGACCTAAGCCATCAGTCAGACATCCCCTGAGGACTCCCGGATTGTGAGAGGGTGCAGGCCAGGCTAAGGGATATCTGTACCTCCCCCCAAACCTGAGTGCATGAATTTTCATGCACCAGGCCTCTATAAAAATATTTAAAAAAAAAAAAGAGAAAGAGATCAGCATTTGTGACAGAGAAGGCGTGATGTCCACCAAATATAAGAGCTGGTACTAGGAAACAGAGCATTCCCCATCCTCCTGGGCATTTAGTCAGAGTACATGACTAGCTCTTGCCAGTGGAATGTAAGTAAAAAGCTTGTGTTGCTTATGGATTTATGTATTTAGGGAACACATTGCCTCCTCTATCCTTGTTGTTTGTCTACTGAATGTCAATGCATGAATGAACTCTCCTGGAAACTATCTATTTAAGAAGGCAAGGCCTTAGTCTGCTTGGTATCTGAATGTCTGTGCAATTAAGCCTGTATTAGGCCTGTTCTCTGAGAGAGCAGTAAATTTTGGATTTAGCAACTATAATTTTAGTTTGTCT
>PVJN01027904.1:0-14988 GCA_004026805.1 Lasiurus borealis
GAGATACCTTGTTAATACACAGTCCCACACACATACACATCATTCAATCAAAATGATGATATAAATGAAAATCCAAACACGCTGTTTAATCATTTGGAGAGGCTGATAATTATTTTCAATCAGGTAGCATTGCTCCTGCCAGTTCAAAGAATTATTAATGAGAACTAAATCCGTTAATAGGCTGTGAGCAGCCCTTTTCTGTGAGTGGGAGAAGATATTAAGAAGGTCGTTCGAGAAGTTTCTAATTGGCCTTCCTATCAGGCCCTCATGAAGTCCACCCCCTCCCTCTGAATTAACCAAAAGTCCTGCTGCTATATCTCCATCGTGTGATTGTGAAGGTACCTTTCTTGACCGTTATCCTCGGCAGCTCAAAATAGAGGGGAATCGCAAAGGTTTTGTTGCTGCTGTTGTCGTTTTTATAAAACAACCTAATTTAAAAATGAGAAACAGGCTTTGCAACATGGAAAGCAGTCATCATGCCACCTCCACCTTCAGCAGGCCTTGAGAATCTCCTTTCTCTTCCCCTCCCGGCCAGTCAGTGTCCGGGGCTTTCTGTGGACCCAAGAAGATGAAAGAGCCCCTGTTTGGGGACTCACATTGCCTTCCCCTCTCCCTCGTGGCCCCAAGAGCTTCCCCTCAGACCCCAGCCTGCTCCCATGATCTTCTTTCCCTCCCTGACAAGCAGTTGAGGTGTTGGTCCGCTCTGGGTTTCTTTGTCACCATGCTACAATCTATTTCATTCCCCGGAGGCTTCTCTGTTCAGGCGGAGGCTCTGTCCATGCAGCTCACTTCCTTCCTCCTCCTAATGATAAACCCGCACGCCCTTTCTGTTTTGTGGGTTTTACTGAGAATCACCAAGGAGAAAAAGAGAAAATAACAAAGTGCCCACATGGAAGGGATGTGACAGTATAAGAACTCATATAATTGCTTCACTCAGCAGTGTCCATTGATCACTTCCCTCGCGTTGAGCAGTGCCCTCTGGGATCTCATAGTTAGGGCTTCTGGGCTGTGCTTCTGAGATGATCTCGGATGTGGAACTCACTTTCTTGGTAACTAGCACGCTAACCTCTCCACTCGACAAGGAGAGCAAAAGGAAAAGCGCTCAGTGCTCTCTCTCCTGGGGTAATTTTTATTCCTCTGCAGCTCTGCAGATGGAGAGTAATATGTGGTCTCCTACACATAAAGATATTAAGATCGTAACATCAATTAAAATATTCACACACATACAACCTAACTCTAATAATAGATGAATTATTTGACATTGAGACTATTTTTGAAAACTTCAGAGTATCTGCTCATTTCCTCACACTCCCCCTACCTCATCCCCTCCTACTATTTATTGTGTTTTGACCAATGAGGGCTTTCTGTTTAATGTAATCATTTAGCATCTATGTAACGATATGCTCATAAACTGCTTCTCTCAAAAGGACAAACAAAAGCCCTTATCCCTGGTGTTTGCCGGTTTCTGTGATGTAAAACCCTTTTAACCATGGTCCATTTCAGGCTACCAATGATTTAACTAACAACAGCACTGAAGAACTCTTGCAAGCTGGTGGAAATCAGTTCTCACACACCACTTGACCTTCTAGTCTTTTCCCTTATCAAAACTTGCTGTGTGCCTCATCTCTAAAACACTGTTTCAGAATTGTCTTTCATTTGGAAAGGCACTATAATGAGTGAATGCCAGCAGAATGTCAATGGCTGGATGAAAAAGGCCCTCTGTGTGAACCCTGCTGGGAGGCCTCCGGGAAGAGGGTCTCAACCCAATGGATGGAATCCACAGTGAATACTGGCGGGGCCCTTGGGCTGAGGGCACCCTCGGTGGCAGTGCAAGGAGAGACAAGGAGAGCCATGCTGAATGCCAGCCAGGGCACAAGGTAGCTAAAAGCACAGATTCCTAAACCAGCGTGCCAAGATTTGTGATATTGGGCAAATTACCTGACCTCTCAGTGCCTTAGTTCTTCATTTGTAGACAAGGATAGTAATATTGTATTTTACGGAATCTAAGCTGTTCTCTATGAACAACACACCATTATTTTAGGTGCCATTAAGAAATTTTAAAATGTTGCAATTATAGATTTTGTTTATTATAGTATCATTAATATTACAAAGAGATGAATGAAAATTACAAAAAAGATGCAATGTTCAAATTTCCTCCTAAGAATAAGTATGAACTAAAGTGGATCGAAACTAGTGTGTTTCAAGCTACTTTTCTTATCACCCATGACCTGAGGGACTGCAATAGAAAAGAAGTATAGGTGGGGTTAAGGGTGAGGTCAAGGCCAAGCAAGTGAAATGCTCAGTCGCCCAATTTAAAAGTCAACCAAAGCAGCTCCATTTTTATCAACTGAAGGCACTGAATTTCAATGTAAGGTTTCATTGTAATTGTTCCTGTAATTAAATATATATAGGGGATGTCCAGCCAGCTAACAAAGCACTTGCCCCCTGATAGATAGGGACGTGGGCAGCAGCACCGGGAGGATCATCCTCAATAGTAAGCTAAGAAGGATCTCACTCAAATTCCCAGATCCCTGAGTCCAAAAAGTTCTCTTGTTAGTCAGCTCCCTTCCCTCTCTCCAGCCTGCATTGTCTCTATGACCCCCCAGGACAGTTCTGTCTTGATCAGAGCTACTTAAATTTTCAAGTCCAGGAAGCAAGGACGGAAGCGAGGAATTTAAATACCATAGCAAAGTTTATACCCTAAACGTCTCTCTCCTGGTTCCCTTAGCAACAGCTCTTACTTTTTAGGACTCACCTTGGCTACACACTGCTTTAGCAATCATTTGTTAGACTGATTTCCAAAATAGCTCATCTCCCTCTTAGAACCCCACGTTATAAGCAGGAATTGAAGTAGAATGTTTCATATTTTTGTACAGAAGTTTAAAATCTCCTTGAGAGTAACATATCCTTGAACACAGGTTTAAAATCTCTTTGAAAGAGCCCCCGTTGAGATCCAGGTCAATGAACAATATATACAGAGGTGGGCAAAAGTAGGTTTATAGTTGTGAGTATGTGAAAGAATTTATTCGTGTATTGTTATTTATTAACTAGAGGCCCGGCGCACAAAATTCATGAGCAGGTTCAGTCCCTAGGCCTGACCTGTGATCAGGGCCATCTTTTCTGGCTGCCCGAAGCTGGCCCCACCCCCTGACACCCCTTGAACCCCAGTTCTTCATTTGCCATCCGGTGATTGGAGCTTGCCAGCCAGGGGAAGGAACTGAGTCATCAGCCCACTCTTGCCCTCACCATGGGTTGCCCTTTGTTTGTAGGGCGACTGGTGGGGTGGGGCCTTGGCTTGGTGCCACCCATATCCCCTGCCACCAACCCCTGGTTCCCTGTTTGCCATTGGACGATCAGAGCCTGCTGGCCAGGGAAAGGGACCAAGAGGTGGTCAGTGCACCTCATAGTGACTGGTCAAATGGTCATGGTCATTCTGGTCCTTCTGCCATTAGGTCAGTTTGCATATTACCCTTTTATTATATGGGATTATTGTATTATTTTCCATACAAACAATTGTAAACTACTTTTGTCTCACCCTGTATATGAAAAAACAGTGTGTGTGTGGGAGGGGAAACACAAAAAGCTATTACCCTGTGATTTCAACTACATAACAACTATGCATAGATGTGAAGAATAATACCTGAAAATGAAAATATTTAGAGGTATTGTGAAAATGGGAGATTTAAAAATAACTTCATGCTTTTAACTGGTATTGATATATTTGTTTTTCATTAAAAATATCAAAACACCTCTCATACATTCATTCAAAAACATTTATTGTACACATAATTTGTGTTTAACCTTGTTTACCCACCCCATCCTCATCTTTTCTTCACTTTTCTTATGTCCTCAGGTGTTTGATACATTTTTAATATCTGTATTTGGCATGTATACACTTGACCTAACCAACCAGGCTCTTGGATGGCAAACAATTGTCCTTTTCCCCCCTTGTAAACCTCATGTACTCCTCTCCTATGAATAGTATAATATTTGAATCACATAAAGTAAGTTCAAGTTTCCAACTTCAGCTAACATACCAGAAGAATTACATGGGAAAAAAAAATCTCCAATAACTTTCTTAAGTTAGTATAAAGAACATCTGAACTTCAGGGCCTCGATTTTAAAAGGGATGCTGGTATTCGTTTATAATAAGAGTAGTGTACCCATCAAGATTTAGTTAGAGAAGCAGAACTACTATAAGAGATCTAGAAAAGAGAGTTATTATAGGGACTAAACTTTACACAAGGGTGGAAGCTGGTGGAAAAGTAACTCTATGCCAGTCGCTTCTGTGACTGGTGTTGGTCATGATGTTGCTATGGAACTGAGCCAACAGTCAGGAAAGAAAGCTAAACATTATGTAGGAAGAACAAGGATGAACTGGAACCTGAGACAATGAACTGGAACCCAGGAGAACAAACTGGAACTCACATCTGCCCCTCATCACCGTCAGTCTCAATGAGGAAGTGATGTGCACAATAAAGCCAACATGATTTACCACAGAGTTGAATATACATCTGAACTCAGAGAAGCTGAAAGAGCATCTGGTAGTTGCTGGAGAGACTGTGGCCATGTGTGGTCCACAAGTGAGCTAGCAGATCAGCACCAACTTTCATGACCTACCACTGTGCCTGGAGTTCCTCGCTCACCATCAGTGGGTAAACAGTGACTGCTGCTTCATGCTCACCTTTCAAATCTTCTTTAAATGTGTCTAGTGCTCAATAGTAACCTAGAGACATAAAGGAAAGGGACTATGGGAAACATCGTTCCAGTTCAGCAAATTGAACAAAGCTACATAAGAGACCTCTCTACTTCCCTCCCTAGAATGAGTTTGTACAAACAACTCCTATAATAATTCTAAATTCAACCTAGTCCTAAGCTTGGCACCCAATCTCCAGGCTTTGGAATTTCCAGAACCCACTTAAAAGAAATTAAGGATTCAAACTGGGAACTATCTGAAATTATACTAATGGTCATGTCTTCTATTGCACAAAAAAAAACAACTAATATACCAGCAATGTACTAAGGAATTTTCCAAATGTCTTAATTAGCCTCCCTTCCTTTCTAGAGAGAGAGAGATAGAGAGAGAGAATCAGAAGAAGGAGGAGGTTGCTCTTTGCATTAAGCCATTTATGTATTCACTAGAGGCCTGGTGCATGAAATATGTGCATAGGTTGGGTTTCTAGGCATGGCCAGTGAACAGGGCCAAACAGTGGGGTAACCAGCAGGGCGATCAGGGGGGCCTCCACTGGCACCCTCCTTGGCTGGCCTGGGGCCTGCAAGCTTGGGGCAGCTCCTGCATTGAGCATCTGCCCCCTGGTGTCAGTGTACATCATAGCAACCAGTCGTTCCACTGCTGTTCTTTAATTTGGTCAATTTGCATATTAGACTTTAATTATATAGGATTACATGAAGCAGCAGCAAAATATTTACAGAGTAACTGAGTAGTTCTTCAGATGGGCTAGATACAGTACTGATACAGTGCCCTCCATGGAGATGTCTTAAGGGACAATTGGGAATTGTCACAATCAGTTCTCAATGTGTTTGAACAGAGAGCTTCTATGGAACATCCTCACACCTAAGCAAAATGCTGGCCACTGTCCCTGAGCCTGGGCATGGCAAGGGCACAGGCAACCGACACAAGGAATACTCACTCTTTTAGGGATAAAACAGCCCCTGAAGATGCCCATCACCAGATCACACCTGAGACCTTTAGATTAAAAATTATGTACAAATATCCACCAAAAAGTTAGAGCACCAACTAACAGCATCATCACCAACATCAACATCACCCTCATTATCATTTTCATGACTACTACTACCTTCACAATCTGCAAGTAGCAGGATTTTTTACATACTCCGACGTGGAGTCCAGCCAAATACCTGTGTGGGCTAGAGCCGCTGCAGGTCATGGACCCAGTCAACAGAGGGTGAGTGGCTGGATGAGGGCCAGAAAACACTCCACTTTTATTTCTGCCACTCGGGAGGACAAGAACACTGTGCTGCATTGGTAAAGACCACTGCTGTGCTCTTGCCTTTCCATACGGCAGGCTGAATGTCATTAACTTGAAAACATGGCATTTTTCACATTCATGCGTTGGGTTGGGTTTTGTTTGGCTGCGGCTGTGTCCTGTATAATGATTGTTCACATATACCTGACTAACCACCTGTCAAATTAAAAGCAAGAGCCTCCCATCAGGAATTTTGAGGATTTATTTTCTCCACCACGAAGGCCTCATCGGGAATTAGCTGTTAGAATCAGTTGGATGGCCGCAGCTGATTGCATGCACACAGTTACCCAACAGTCCTTTCCACTACTTCTAAGAGTCCAGGCAGGTTCCTGGGAAGATGGATCCCATTGTGTGATATTTAGTTGAAGAAAGTTATGCACCCATTTGTATGCATAGTGTCACAATAACATCTGTCCTATTAGTTTCAGGAAAGTTTATTTGACTGTATCAGCTTTTATCCTAAAACTAGAGGCCCAGTGCACAAAATTCATGCACAGGGTGGGGGTGTCTTTCAGCCCAGCCTCTTCCATCTCCAATCTGGGACTCCTTGAAAGATGTCCAACTACCCATTTAGGCCATGGAATTTGAATTTAAATATTCCCTGAAGTATCAACATGTAAGTTGTTTTCTATTTAAGGAGTTGTGCTGTGAGAATGAAAACATTGCATGAATGTAGAGGAAGAATGACCAGTATATTCAGACACGTAATACTCACACACCAGACAATGGCCAGAGCAGTGAGTCAGAATAAAGGAGTCCTGCCCTAAGGGTGTCTACCTTAGGCTCTTCCAGTTTCCAGAAAGAAATGAGGAACGGGTAGTCATTGTAAGGATACATGCTGGAGGAAAAAACCTCACAGAAATAAGAACAAGAACTGCGATAGGGCCAGACCTTTCTAAATATGACACCGGATCAGAAGATCCAAGACATCCATCCAGCTCACAGATAGGAACATGTGGGTTTGACCACCCTCTTTCCCCCAGAGGTCTTCTTCTCCTTGTCCACTCCATTCCCTTCTTTCATATCTTATCCCTCAGGAACTCCCATATGTAAGTATAACCTCTTGAGTTTTGCAAACCTCAGTTTGTTTCCTCAGAACTTCAGGTTACAATGGCACTTCATGGTTACAACTACCTCAGAGCTTCTCGTGTCTTCTTTTCAGCTATTGTTTCCACCACTGGAATGAATGGGGTTAGTTGCCCATTCTTTAGGAATTTTCAGTTCCAGAGCCTCATTGCAGCCAATGTGTTTTGTATGAGACCATTCTGCAGGTTTTTAAGCAGGCTATGGTTTGGCTGTGAAGGCTGTCACCTCAATCCAATCAGATGCAGCTGATGACAGAGAGGGTAGAGGATTCCTCACTGGGACCAAACATGCCCCTGCCTGGACATGCATTCCTCACTAAATGTGGGCCCAGGGATTTCACTGTGGAGTGATGGATAACTGGGGAGTTCAGCGATGCATAACTGGTATAGACCCTTGGGATGGGCTGGCTCTGGGAGACACCAGTGCAATGTTCCAGACTTCAAACCAGGTCCACCACACCATTAGGTGGATGTATGTTTGGGAAGGGGTTAAAGGGTAATAGGAGTCCTCACTATTGATTGGGGAAAACATCTGGATTTGAGACCAGCCAGGCATGCCATCCGGGGTAAGTAATTTTTGTGTCAAGCTTTAAGACACACCATACTTCCTAGTACATTTCATGTGTTGATCACTGAGACTTTTAAAAGAGAAGCAGCTAAATGTGACACAAGAATTACAGAGTTAGAATTTTAAAGACCATCTAATCTACTCACATACACTATGGAAAGGGAGACAGAGAGAAGCTAAGTGCTAAAACAAACATATATGTAGAGTTCACATCTCTATTGTTCACCACACTGGCTGTCCATTCCCTGCTGTCACCAAGTGCTATCCATGGGGATTGAGGGATGTGAGAAGAGAGAAGAGAGCCATCCTGACTTGGATGGGGGTGTTACAGAGTAAAATGTTCCACCCTTCTGACTCCATCTTGTTTTAGCCTGCATTGTGCCCATGACCTTCAGTGAACAGCTCCTGCTTTAGACATGCTAATGATTACAGGAATTCTTGTTTGGGGCTTGAGTTCTTACAAAAACAATCTCCCATTTACTGTTCCCTTGACATAAAAGAAGCCTGAACTCTTTACTTTCTAAAAGTGGATTTGAGGATTAGATCTCCCATCTTCTTGGTGGGTGCCTTCTCAATCAATTAACCTCTTCTTACTCCAACCTCTGATGTTTTGAGTTTTGGCCTTTCAGTGTCAGGCACACTGGATTTTGACAGGTAACAGAGGGAATGGGCACTCGTAGGTGTGGCCTGGGACATCTGAGTATGGTTCTGCTAAAGCAGCCAACCAGAAAGTTCCTGTAAAAAACTAGGCAGATCCAGAGGTCCACAGGGAATTTGGCTGAGAATATAAACATTAGCATGTTATGTAAGTGGCACTCAAAACAGAGAAATGGGAAGGCTGTCAGAATTACCCAGAAAGCTTTTCTCAACTGCACATATCATCCCCTTGAAACTCATAATGCCTTTCCTCCTCACCCCTAACTATGGCCCAATCCAATTCTTGAGTATGACAGCTGTGAGTAGATTAAACCACTACCACTGGTGTATGAAGTGAAGGAGAGAAGAGCAGCAGAAGACAACACCTTAGGGACACTAACATTTAAGGGATGAGCTAAAAGAAAAGAGTGGAGTTAGATCCTGAGGAGCATCCAAGGAGATGAAAGGAAAACTATTAACACAAAGTCTCATAAGCCAGGAGAAGAGCGAATGTCCAAAAGGTAGGTGTGGACAATCGTTTAAACATAATAAAGACATAAGATGAAATAGACCCCAAAAGTGTTAATACTCTCTGCACCACCCTCAGAGCTGTGTGTCAAAGACCAAATAAGGTTCTGTATGTGAAGATGCTTCCTAATATGTAAAATATTATATAACATGAGCAGTTATAATGATAACTTAAGCCAACTCAGTTCCCACCAACTCTAGGAGTCCCTGCCTGGACCTTCCTGAGGTTCCCTCAACACAAGTTTAGTTGGCATATGTCATCACTAGAGCAGTTCCCAGCTTACAGGAGGCAGGGGCATGTGCTGTGGGATGAATGGATGGTTAGAACTGCATCACTGTATTCCAGGATTTTCTTCAAAACAGAACAGATGCAAATTTAGGTTGCTTTAAAAAAAAAATAGAATCTAATATGCCTATTTCTTTTTCTTGGCATACCTTGGTTTCTGTTTTATTTTCTGTCCTCGCAGCTTAGGAAAAACTAATCACCTCCTTATAGTTATCAAAAGAGATACATTAAAAAATCATTTCCTATAGAAAAAAAAATACATTAAAATTTATTTTTTCCTCCTCATATCTCCCTTCCTGCTGGGGACCTTGTGTCTCTCCAGGGCTCATATTTATTGTTTGGTTTCAACATGTTCATATCCAAATCAATCTGAACTAATTTTGCAAGTAAAAATGTTTTGAGAGCTCACCCCAAGTGCTTTCCTAAATTTTAAACATTTAACATCTGCTTGGCTGAACTTAATTCCTAGTCTTTGTAAATGGACTCAAATCTACCAATTTGACTTGTCATAATTTATCATTTCAAAACTTATATTATTTATTGCCCTTGATTACATTATCACAGGTGTTCTCTGCTATTGATGTTTTTCTCAATTTTCTTATATTCTCTTCTGAAATCATCTTATCTAATTTACCAGGAGGTCATTTGCACTCTTTCCCCAGCTTCTGCAAACTTATTCCTGAACCTCTTTCTAGCTTTACTGCACACTTCTAAGGATGATAAACTCAGGAAGTTTATCTTCCAGCCTTACGAATTCTCAGGGCATTTACTTTTCATAAAAGACCCATCTTTTATGAACAGGTATTTTTGTAGGATGTTTCTTCTAATCATCTCCTTTTTTTTCCTCAGGTGCTTGTTCAGTTTTTCCAAAGCAGAGAAGGGCTTTACTGTACTTAGAGCACGCACCCCTCCCCCTTCGTGCATACCTCTCCTGAAGTACACAGGCCTTTCTCTTCCTCCTTCCATACCCAACAGGGAGGAGTGAAGAGAACAACCCTGCCCTGCAACCTTTGGTCCCAGCCTTCTACTGCTTTCATCCTCGCTACCCACCCATTTTTCAACCTCAGGGCTGGAAAATAGCAGATGGGGAAGGGGAAACAGTGGCTCTTCAGCAAATACAGTAACATAGACAAGTTTAGGAGACTCTCACAGGCCACTGAGCCCACCCTACAACCTCCCAAGATGGAATGGATTTGTGCCTCTTCCTGCAGACATGAAGTTCAAGGCAGAACAAAGATCAAAACAGCAGGGCTGCACATGCCTTGCCCAGATGACAGACAGACCCCTGTCAGTGTACTCCAAGCCCAGCTCAGGATTCGTTGAATTCCAGAAGCAGGAGGCATCCACATAGGTAGAGAGATAGTTACCAATCAGAAGGTTGAGGAGCAGACAGTTTAGCACCAAACCCTTCCAGCACCTGGGACTTCTAGTCTTATATCTCTTGATGCCACACTGACAAGAAAGAGAGGCCTAGTTACCAGACTTGAGTTAATGATTCCTGGACCAGTCAGCTATGGGTCAAAAGCAAAGAGTTAATATAGATGTGAACATGGGGGAAATTCCCATTGACCCTGGAGCCATCCTCATCTGTAGTTATTGCATCCCAAAATATCAGCTCTTACGTAGAGAAGGTATTTGTTGCTCACACTCCCACATCTCAGCCACAGGGTCTCCAGTCCTCCCAACTGGCATGTTTTTCTCTAGCAAAACTTTTATTAAACATCCTTGTCCTTGGTCAGCAATGGAAATAAAAACTTATGAGCTGCCTCATTTCTTCCAATCTTTTAGAAAACAAAGGAACAAGAACAACTTGGAAAAGCCATCAGTTAAAATTTTATTATGCAAATAAGATAAGATAGGTAACATTCTAAGCCTCATTTTGATTATTTACAAAGTGGAAATAATATAATAATATTTATCTCTTAGGGTTGCTGTGAAGACTGAACAACAAACCTAATGTAAAGCATGAAGCACCTTACCTAGGAAGAGCTCAATAAACACAGCTATAATTATGTATATGTGTATATATGTTATCTTCCTTTAAGATATATTGCTCTGCTGAAGTATACCAACAAGATCTCCCTAATAGTGGTCCCTGGGTATGGCTTAAGTATCTTACTGGTTGGAACACTGACTTTATCAATCTCTCCTGGTTATGCAGTCCTCTCAAGGCCTTCTGCTGAACCCTGGACCCCTCCCCTCTTCTATGGCCGGTAGCCAAAGGTCCATAAAGGGTAAGCTATTTATTTGAGCCTAACTCTTATCAGAAGGCGTCCTACCAAGCTGAGGGAAACTACCCATCTGGCAGAGGCACTCTGACTGTGGAAAATTACTGGTCCACATTGAACTATACAAAAATCCATTCGTAAAAATCCTAAGAAGAACAAACACTTCCCCTGGCAAGTTCTCCAGCAGGGTCCTGGGCTGGCAGGAGCAACCACCCTCCCTAGGCACCAACCAAAAGGCCAGTGCTGAGCGGTGACAAATCTGGAATCCTCTGGCAGACACCAGTCCACGGCCTACTGCACAAAGGGGGCCCTTCTACTAACTCAGCACTGAGTCCGAACACACTGAGAATTGGTTTTGGCTGTAAGGGAAAAGCCAATGTGGTGAATATCATCTGATGGTCAGGATTCGCAACGAAAAACACAATAAAACCCAAGTTTCCAGGGCCTAAACTCCTACAGGGCAGAAGCATAAACACCTTTTTAGAAGCTGAGACGAGGAGACAACATGACACCTCAGCAAAGACTCAGAGGAGCTAGGGGTTTGAATATCAAAAGACTAACTCCAGCCCCAGCTGGTTTTGCTCAGTGGATAGAGTATTGGCCTGTGGATTGGAAGGGTCTTGGGTTCCATTCCAGTCAAGGGCATATGCTAGGTTGTGGGCTCAATCCCCAGTGGGGAGCATGCAGGAGACAGTTGATCAATGATTCTCTCTCATCATTGATGTTTCTCTCTCTCTCTCTCCCCCTCTCCCTTCCTTTCTGAAATCAATAAATATATATATTAGAGAGAGAGGGGAAAAAAAAAGACTAACTCCAATTTTCACACAGCAAATCACCAAAATCTAAAGAGAGCAGGAAAGGTGTATCCGCCAGCATTCATCTCGCCTCTCCCGTGCTGAAAACTCTCCTAGTGCCTGGGGCACTCCCTTACAAAGATAAATAAGACAAGCCCTGGCCCTTGAGGGTTTTGTACCTGGTGGGGAAGCTGGCAGGTAACTGAAGTGCAAGTCTTAGTACAGAAAGTGCCAAAGGCTGAATAAAGGCAAAGAGCTGCAGGATAGCTCTAATTTCCAGTGGTGTGCGAGGTTCCTCCCAGGCGAGGGGTCATCCCATCTGGGTCTGGAAGGGACAAGATTTTGAGAGGAGAGATCTCCAGGCAGAGGGAGCAGTGTGTACAGGGCAGCTCAGACCAGGAGGGACAGGGGTGTGGCAAGGAACGGGGCTCAGGTTGGCTGTGGCAGCAGCTGAGCCCAGTGTGGGTGGGGATCAGGCATGGCCTTGAACATCCAGGAAGATTGGCCTTGACTCCCTGGACCTTTGGAACATTTCAGATCTGCTTTGGAAAGAAAAGCTTCAGTTCAGTCATGAGCATCAAGAATGAATGGTTCGCAGTTAGGGAGAGAGTTGAAATGTTTGTCTTTGCATATGTTTTTCCTCTTCTGCTATTTGAAAAAGGGGGTCACGTCTGCAAATCAACCACTGGCCAGCCATTGCATGCAGCAAGTAGTTATTCCTGAACATAGGTTTATTCTCCTCAACCACGATTCTTCATTGAGGGCATCCCCTCAGCCCTGATGGACTCAACTCATTCCACTAGACTCAGTGGCCAACGCTGGTACCTCTGTGCCCACGGGCACTCTGATAGCCTTACGGAGTTCTCTCACCTCCACTCCAGGGCACCTCCTGCTCACTGAGTGTGGAGTGGAGAGAGACCTTCCGAAGGGATGAAAAGGGTGATGTGATAAAGGTGATGGAAACAAAAACCTTCTCCTGCTCAGCAGGCCCCTCTCAGACCAGCTCAGCTTCTGTCTTAGAGATCTTATCTCTCTGAGCTCGGGACAAAGGGAAACGAACCTTCGAACCCGAACCTTCTGAACCTTTGAGGCAAAGGGTTCCTTATTGGCACTGCTAGGGCACAAGTCCTCACAGTCATTTCTGATTTTGTTTCTGTTTTGCTTTCGTTTGGCTGGCTGCATGCGTTCCTTCAGTGCATCCTGGCTGCAAATAGAATTTAATAACTAATTCTAAGGGGATGTTATTAAGTACTTAGCTTTTTTTTATATACCATAAAAACACAATCCCGTGTTTAGCCTCATAGCTAAAATGGAAATTTCTGACGACAATTTAAACATGCACTATCCAGCAGAGACAAACCATGATTATTTATGAAAGGCTCTCTCAAGAAATTATTTACTTCTTTGGGCAATTTCCACTTTGCTTGTGATTTAAGTCCTGAGAGTATACCCATCTAGTTATTTACACAAAGTTAATAGAGCTGCTTCCTACAATGTTTCTGATAGGCGGCATTGTTGACTCTGACTCCCACTTACATCTTCCTCTTCCTGATTATTTGTAAGCTTTCCTCACCTCTGTTTTGTTTCTCTCGCAGAGCCGTTTTTCATTTCATTAGGGAGGCAACGTGTGTGTGCAGCGTGAGATGCGGTTGGGGCTTTGGAATGTTCTCTCCTGCTGGAGCCCTTGTTCTGGGCCAGGTGCTGGCCGCTCAGATTACACCAATAAGCAGCATCATTTATACTTGTCACTCGGAGAAGCTCCTCTCTGTCAATGTCAAGTACTATCCTTTCCACGGGGTTCAGAGCACCGATGGGGGATCTTGGTTGAGATGGTTGTATTTTCCCCAAAGTGCCCCCTTCTCCAAACTGTGCTTTTTCTCCTCAGCGCTCAAGTCTCTCTGCTCTTCCCAGCCATCAAGCTAAGGAAGAAGCAGTTGACCAGGGGGATGGGTCACTCGCCGGACACTCGCCCCTGGGTGATGACGGCAAAGAAAGTTCTGGCACAGCGTTTTGGATGGAAGGAGAGAATTACCAGAGCCGAAGCCAGAAGAGTACCCGTTATTTCTCCCCACACTTTCAAGTTAGATGAGCATCCCTGATCTCCGAGTCCCCACACGCGTGGATTTTCAAGGGTAAACAGTCACCAGGCAATACTGCAAAAGATCAGCCCCAGGCAGGCTCTGTCATTCTCAGCCACGGGTGGAAGGGAGTCTTTTCATCAGCACGGCGGGGAGGAGAACATATTTCCCACCACGCCACACATGGGGAGCCGACACCTCCACAGCACACCACAAACTGTTCGTGCTGCATGAGTCTTAGCAGAGAAATAAACCTGTCACATAAAAACTTCATTCCCAAGAAAGCTTTATTATCAATCTAAGGGGGAAAGGGAAGAGGAGAGAAATGGAAACCGATATTTTCCTAGTATATGCTATTTAAATGCCAGGCACTTTCTCCCTCATCTCCTTTCATCACTAAAAAAAAAGAAAGAAAGAAAACAAAAAAACAACAAAAAAAACTTGTAAGTAGTACTTTTCCTCCCATTTTACGGAAACACACATACACACAACCTTAACTATTAGAGATATAAACTAAATATGACCAAATCACAGAACTATTAAAGCATCATCGTCAGTTTCCAAATTCAAGACTCCCGAAAGGCCCTCCTTCCTCCGAGGCACCTCCCGCCTCCTGGTAACCTGCTGTCACTAACTCACTGTTAGGTGTCGACTCTAAAACAGAGAACAGAGTGGAAAAGCCATGAACCAGAAACCCTTGTTTTCCACACTACTACTGTGAAGAGCAGCATTCTAGATTATTGACGATAAGGCACAAAACAGAAGTCATTTCTATTT
>PVJN01027904.1:15088-27770 GCA_004026805.1 Lasiurus borealis
GGGGGGAAGAGGAACAAGCAAAAGAATTCAGAGATAAAACTTTCAACCTTACAGTTTATCAAATTATACACACACACACACACACACACACACACAAACTGCCCAGAGTCTTTAGGAAATTACCTATGCACATGTCCCATTTGTACCATTTGTCCTCTAAAGATTACACCCAAGACTATGACCCATGTCCAGGAGATGTGGTTGATAGTAAGTCCAGAAGGTAGGCAATAAGAGTGGAGGTGATATGCTAATACTCAGGAGAATGAAAATGTTTTGTACGTCGCCAATTTTAGGCTTTGGGGATATAACACTCCCCTGCCGTCATAAGTCGGCAGGTCACCAGCTCACTAAGGATAAGCCTGGTGTCAGGGACCACAGTGGTGACCATCAAGTACACATGGAAGTCACTTTCTTTTCCACCATCGTTTTCCAAGAACAGCAACTATCCCACCACATATGCAACTGCCCAAAGTAATTATCGTATTAGAAATTCCCAAGAAATAGCCACGTATTTGTTCCAAGCATTTGTTTGAACTCAATTGTTTGACATTTCTAACACGTTTCCCCACAGAGAAAAATGCCCAACATATTTTCTATAAAGATCTATTAAAGAATACCAAGGAAAAAAATTGGTGAGCTTCGTAAAGATTCTTTAAACTATGGGCTCCGAATCTAAAAAATGCCTCTCTGCCAACCTCACACAAGTATTGAAAGGAAATATGTCACTGAACAGATAGAAGGCATTTTAACATCAATTCATAAAATTGTGTGTGTGTGTGTGTGTGTGTGTGCGCGTGCGCATGTATATGTATATATATATATATATATATATATATGTGTATATATATATATGCCTAAGCAACCATTGCAACTGAAACAACCAAATGGATAACTGAACAGATTGTGTAGGGAGACCAGGCCGACAGGGGGGTTAGTGAGGGCCGACCAAACAACTGAACAGCGGGCTGCATGGGGCAACCAAGCTGGCAGGGGGGCAGTGAGGGGCAACCAAACGACCAAACAGCAGGTTGTATGGAGCAACCAGGCCAGCAGGATGGGCAGTTGGGAATGACTAGACCATCGGGGGGTAGGGGGTGGGAGCAGTTAGAGGTGATCAGGAGGGCAAACAGGTGAGCAGTTACAAGCCAGTGGTCCTGGATTGTGAGAGGGATGTCTGACTGCCTGTGGGATCAGGCCTAAACTGGCACTCAGACATGCCCCAATGAGTCCCAGATTGGAGAGGCGCAGGCTGGGCTGAGGGGATCTCCCTCCCTGAGTGCACGAATCTTGTGCATCAGGAGCCTTTGGGGGACATCCTTAGTGCTGCTGCAGAGGTGGGAGAGGCTCCCACCACCACTGCACTCGCCAGCCGGGAGCCCAGCTTCTGGCTGAGCAGCACTCCCCCTGTGGGAGCACATTGGCCATCAGAAGGCAGCTCCTGCATTGAAGATCTGCCCCCTAGTGGTCAGTGGACATCATAGTGACTGGTCATTTAGCCATTTGGTCAATTTGCATATTAGCCTTTTATTATATACGATATGAAATTTAGTTACAATATAATAATGAAATTTAGTCTCAAGTAATAGGTCAGCAACGAAAAACTGGAAGGATAAAGGAATTATAAGAAGGAAAAGTTATTTGTGGGTATTCTGAACGCTGGAGCCAGAACGAAAGGAAAGAAGGAATCTGGAATAAATGGCACCTATTCTTTTCTCTTCATTCCCGGGCTCCATCAACCTTCTAACACGCTGTTTACGCTGCTTGTTATCTTTATTTGCATTGTCTGTCTCCACTGCACACTCCCGGAGGGCAGGGATGCTGAGCAGTTTGTTCACTGATGTATCTCAAGCATCTAGCACATTTTCCAGTACATAAAGTGACTCCGCAAATATACTTTCACAAATGAATGTGTAATGTGATATGACGCAAGGCTCCCAGCGCACCTTCAAGGAAGACCAGTGGAACCCATTTCTGTGGGCCAGTTCCCTAACACGCAGTCACAGGAAAACCCGTGGCAGCCCCCTTTCCCCATCCCCCCCCCCCCCCCCCCCCCCCAGGCAGAGCGTGGTGATAGTGGTGGCATTTGGGGCTACTCTGGACTGGGGCAGATCTTCAGATGTTGCTTTCTGGATGACGCCACCCCTTGGTTCCTTGTGAATGTCAGGAGTGAGGGCACTTCAGTCACCCCACCCTGATCACACCCTTCTGTGCTCCCTGCTCAGAAGAATGTGTGATTTCCCCTGTCTTCTTCCTCTTTCGTCTCCTACCTCTGTTAGTGCATTTTTCTTAGCAGGTGATGGGGAGCAGGTTGTTGAGTGCAGCCCCCCACATCAGCCTCAATAAAGGGAAGGAATCCCTCCCTGCCCACCTCTTCTTTCCTGGTAGGAAGAAGAGCTCAAGGTTTGCCCATTTAGAGGAGCCAGTTTTCACTGGAATCTAGCGCCCCAGCCCTGATGAAGAAGTTTTGTGTCCAAAAGCCTTGTTTCTAACCAACATTTCTGATTGAACTCTTACAATTTTAGAGCTATAAGAGACCTTAGAAATAAAACATAACCCCCTATTAGAAAGGGAGAAATGGAAGCACAGAGAGGAAAACTGATTTGCCTAAGGTCACATAACCAGCCAATCAGAAGCAGGGAAAACTTTCCCACCTCAATCATGGATTATCCTGAAAAGCAGACACAGCAGCAGCAATAGTTTGCATGTATTTGTAGGAATTAATCAGATTTCAATAAATTTTGAAATGCCTATATCCAGAGATGTCCAGTTCCTTGATTTATATATTTTTAAAGTACTCTCGTGTTTTTTTTTCAAAAGGCTTGCCCAGCAATTTGCTTTAAATGACCAATTCTCCCTAATGTACGTGAAATATGGTTTTCACTCACACACTTTGCTGCTATCCACTTAATACACAGTGTAGTCAGTCTTATAAGTTGTCGCTGAACTCAAAACTTCTTGATGTGATCATTATATTAAGTGAGTATCTACTTTAAAAGACATCGCTAATTTTCCCTAAATTTTCCATAATGGGTTAATAAAGTCAGGCTCTGGGGGAGGAAAAAAATATAGAGATGAAATAAAGCAAGTAGATAAAGTGAAATCCAAACAAACATTTTTGCAAAAAAATTGGTTTATATGTTGGTATCATTAAAGGAAGTAGGTATTCTAAAGTCCGAATGGGCAGATTAAAAAAGCCAAGAAAAATAAGAACATTCAGACCATAATACTCCAGAGCTGAAAGGTCATGAAGACGTATTATCTAGTCCAACTGTTTCCAAGTGTGGATAAGAAAACAAAAGCCCAGAGCAGGGACTGGCTCCCCCAAGGTCACTGAGGTCTGCTGCTTCCCAGTCGGGTGCTCATTTTATCATAGCTTTCGTGCTGAGTGGAAAGAGAGAAGAGCAATAGGGTAAGGCCAGAGAGGAGCATGGAATTTTCAGGAAATGGCATGAGTTCCTCCCCACCAATAGGGATGTTCTCAGAGTGCTTTTGTCAAGTCTAGCTAGTTCCGGCAAAAGAGAATAAATGGATCTTTCAGATTCACGAGACAAAGACCATAAACAAAGGCTGGGTAAGCTAGCAGGCCTCGTTGGAGGTGAATGTATTTCCAGGGATCAAGGCCTGTCTGCCCTGGAAGGGGAGAGACTGCCCACGGGAGGAAGTGGGAGGCTTGCCAAAGCCCCTACCAGACTCCTGCGGCACACTTCCAAGTATCTGGCCCCTAAGTCAGGAGGTTCTAAGCCCGGAGACTTTGGACAATGTCTGAAGAGACTGTTGATTGTCACAACTGGCAACTAATGCATAAAGACCAAGAATGCTGCCAAATATCTTACAATACACAGGACAGACCTCAATTCTACAAATAAGGACCCAGCCCCAAATGTCAACAGTTCCAAAGCTGACAAGGCTTGTTCTAACTGCTACCTGCCAATCAGTGTTCTGTGCAGATTCAGTATTACGTCACCAAATACTCTCCTCTAAACCCAATAAATCAAATAACAATTCTAAAGGCTCATCTCTCTTTCCTCTCCTTCCCCCCCAAAAAAAATCCAGAGGAAGAGAAAGTAAGCAGGGTAACCGGAAGCAGATATTTTTCAATAAAAACACTTTAGTGCTGAAAATATATGCGTAGGAGAGACTATTTTCCAGGTACTTATATTTTTTCCTGCTCTTTGTTGTCATTCCACCATCCTTGGTAAATTTGTTTTTATTTTAAGTGTTACAGGCAGTTATTATGTATTCTCGGCAGGGCTCCCAAGCTGTGAGAATTTAAATGTGGGAGACTTTTTTTTTAGGTAAAAAATGATAAAAGTATAAATGGTTTGTAGAAACACCGACTAAAAGCTTACCTCAGAGAGCAGGATGTTTTTTATGTAATCTTAATATTAATTCAAAATAAAAATGTCCTTCATTTCTAAAGGGTAAGATTTGGCAGGTAGATGATGTAAGAGGGCAAGGATATGTCCTCTCCACATTTAGAACTGCACGTCTCCTGAAAAGACTTTGAAGTAATAGAATATGAGGAGCTACAAGTAATTTTTAAAATGGCTTTAATCTTTTATAGAAGTGCTCACCATAGCAGCATAGAGGGGATTTTGGATGAAGGATCTGAAACCTTGGGTAGTAGACCAGGAACATTAATGAGCCCGATGGCCTTGAGCCAATAATGTACCTCTTATGTGTTAGTTTACTCTACATTTAATAATTAATAATAGTATTTCTTGCTTACAGACCTCATATGGTTGTTGTGAGGCTCTTAAGGTCTATAAATGGAAATGCCACACAGCACCAGCGCCATCAACCTCCGCATCAAGATGAGGAACAAGGATGACTGAAAGCAGACAACATCCTTGCTCTGGTGGTCTTTACAGATTAGTTAGTCAGAAAGACAATAATCTTTCTGACAATCATTTATTTATGAAATGAATTCATAAATAAATGTAAAATTAAATTGTAAAAAAAAGAGCTTTTGCTGGATTACTTATTACACATTTGTTGAATTTCCTTTTTTAAATTCTAGAGAAAACAATTTTCTGTAAAGTGAGGAATTATTGAAGTACAGTGAAAATGACTCAAATAAATATCTTTACAGAAAATGATTCAAATAAATATCTTTTGAGTGTCATGCCCCTGAAATAAAAATATTGGATTGTTAACTGCCAAAGAGAAAACTAACTTTCTTGGAATTTCTGACAAGCTGGTGAATGAGTGAAGTAAGTTAGCAAGGCATGTTTCATAGTGCTGACAGGGCCAATGAGTGGAATTTATTTACATCAGAAAGTAACTCAGAATCTTGTTGGATATGTCACAGCATTAACATGAGGTGGGGAGCACGTCTTTGGTTTGCAGAGGTTCAGTGAAGACGATACAAACAGAAAATTAATATTGAGGAAAAGAAAAAAAAAGCAGCACTACATATCCAAAAAGAGATTTTTAGAACATTTGAAAGTTGTTATTTTGTTTACGTGTCTTTGATACGTTTAATGCAGAAATTTATGGGCAACAAAATGGTGGGTAAAGGAAGACTAGAGGATGCAATTTATTTAGACTCTCAAAGGGCTTTTGATGAAGGCCTACACAAGAGACTATTAAGGAAACTTGCCAACCATTGGGCAAGAGGTAAAGGGCTGTCAATCATGGGTTAAAAGTGAGTTCAGAGATTGAGGGGGAATGAAAGACTAAATGACCAGCTCTCCGCAAAGAATAGAGTTAATAGTAGGATGTCAGCAATCAGTACAAGAGTAGTGTCCTCCAGGATATTTATTAACACCCTTGAGAATGGACTAAATAATGAGTTGCTGAAATTTGCTGAGTAAACAAAACTATATTGGTTCCCTAAGTCGACGCAGATGGATGTGAGAAATACAGAACCCAAACTCGGTAATTGGGCAAAACAGTGGCAGATGAAACTCAGAACAGACAAGTGCAAAGTAATGCATGTTGGAAATAGCAATTTAAATTAGTCATCCACTTGGGTGAGTTCTGAATTAGTTCTAAACTCACAGAGAAAAGATTTAGGGTCATGGAAGACATCTTAATGAAGATGTATGCAGGATGCTCAGCAGTTTTTACAAAAAGAAAGAAAGCAAATACACTGCTAAACTGCTGTAAGAATGAGAGAGAATATATTCCAAAGCAATTACAGAAGTCAATGGCACACACTTGTTCTACATTCAGTTAAAATCACCTTATTTCCAGAGAAAGATGGTAAAAAATACAAAGAAACATCTAATAACACCAGGAAAGTATTAGAAGCAGTGGGAAAGATAGGCACAATTGCATATGGGAAGTCTTTAAAATTGGTTAATAATTTGAATGAAGGAACGATGAACATAAATTAATATAGGTTTTCATAAAGATAAAAATCTATATTAATATTTTTGCAACTTATATGATACATAGGCTAGAAACTGTCTTTAAATGGCATCAAAGATAAACTAAATTATCTTTTTTTATTTTAATTCTCTTGAGGATATGACTTGCTGGTTTTAGAGAGAGGGTAAGGATATGAGATGCTAGGTGCTGATGACTGTCTTTCTACCCATTAGTTCATTTTTCATTTGTTCTAAGATGGAATTAACAGGTACATATCATAAAGTTTCATAACTACTATTTAAATTATTATTTACAAATTTCTTTTTAAAATTATTTTATTGACTTTTTTCAGAGAAGAAGGGAGAGGGATAAAGAGCCAGAAACATCAATGAGAGAGAAACATTGATCAGCTGCCTCCTGTACACCCCCGACTGGGGATGTGCCCGCAACCAAGATACATGCCCTTGACTGGAATCAAATGTGGAACCTTTTAGTCCACAGGCTGATGCTCTATCCACTGAGCCAAACCGGTCAGAGGTACAAATTCTTTATCTCTTCTTTTAAGCCCCAAAAATGCACAAAGATTTTATATGTACATTGTGGATCATGTCCAACAACATAAAAGCAAGTGCCAGGTATTCATAACAGTTAAGTCATTGCATTAACTTGACCCTGTACATTCCCAGATACACAAATCACTGCACACTCTCCTGTCTCCTTCTTCCCCAGGAGGTAATTTATCCATGAATCTGACCATCAAGAGGAGTAAGACTAACTTTCCCTCTGCCCTCCTGCTCTCTTCAAATGTTTAACTGAGATTGGCAACTGTGGTGACTGGGAGGCAATCAATTTCCAGGCTTCTAGGGATCAAGGATCTGTTGATGGAGGTGGGAAAGAAATGATCTCCCACAATGCCTGAGGACTTTATAATTGACCCAGTGCTAGTTGAGAAAATGACATCCTCACACTTAAACTAAGGTTTGCGCAATTGGGCAGGTGCCTGGAGGGCAGAGGACCATGGAGAGGGGTGAGGGATGGTTATTGGCTAATTTCCTCCCTGCAGCTTTTAGATGTCACCAGAAGACTGCAGCCAAGCTATTGGAGTCTTAGTATTTCTTAGCCTGCATTCACAATATTGAGGCAATTACGTGGTATGGAACTTCAGAAGTACTTTTCCTTGTTTGTTTTTCTTCCTGAATCTAATCCCTAAGCACTATGGTAAACAAAAATAAACTGAGAATGATTAGCAATAAAACTTAAGCAAGAACAATCCAAATATTAATTTTAAAAAATAGCATTACTAGAAGTGAAAAACCGAATTTCACCACAGAAGGTTCACAGCATATACCAAGTATATATTTTAATCTTGCAAGCAGAGTGCAAGTATTCTGTAAGGCAATGGTAAGCAAAATAATTAGCCAACAGAGCCAAATATCAACAGGACAACGATTGAAATTTCTTTTGAGAGCCAAATTTTTTAAACTTAAACTTCTTCTAACACCACTTCTTCAAAATAGACTTGCCCAGGTCGTGGTATTTTGTGGAAGAGCCACACTCAAGAGGCCAAAGAGCCACAGTTTGCCGACCACTGCTGTAAGGTATTGGCTTACCCTTAAGGAATGATTTTTTTTTCAGACAGGCATTTGAATAAAACAATTTCAAATGACAGACATTTTTCTCTTTAAATACATAGATCTTTCTAACAGAGGGCATAAGATAACATTTCACATTTTCAAAATATGAAAACCAGAGTATTTTGATGGGTGTTGGCATAACACAAGAGCATAAAATTAAATGGAAAATTACTGGCATGATGTTTACATATTATTTTCACTTCTATACTCTTTGCACTGAAATATCTTACAAGCATTTTTTCAAAGGAAGATACATACACACACACACACACACACACACACACACACACACACGCATACACACAGCTGTTGAATGGTTTGCTATTTTTAGGCTCCATGTACTTGTCATTTATCTTTGTTCTAACGATGATGATGGGTGGATAATAAGATTGCCATTCCTATCCCTCACTTGACCCTCCTGAGTCTCTACAGACGTCAGAGATTAAACTATCTTTTCTAACCTGCAATATCACCACCGCTGTCATCCAAACATATTGCACTTAAACATACACACAAATGAACAGAGAAAGCCTTATTCAGTCCCCTCAGTATTAATTAGTCATTTAAAAGGTCAACTAAAGCTCTTGTATGGTAAACAACTCATTCAGACAACTCACTCATGACTTAAGACATTACCTCTCCAGAATATAACAACAAAAAGTGTTCCTAAACAGCCAAGGGATGTTAAAAACCCACGCACTTCCCCGAGAGCTTCAAGTTGTCTCTCAAAGCCAGTTTGCTTTTTTTTAAGTTAATTAATGTATTAGTAGGATAAGAGTATTTTCTTACGTTTATCATCATCAAATGTTACTTCATGATTATGGTTTTTTTAATGTTAACATCTTTTGTGGAGATATAGTTCACATAGCATGCAATTCATCTACTTAAAGTGTACAATTCAATTTTTTTAATACATTCATGTGTATGCACAGCATCACCACTATCCATTTTACAACATTTTCATCACCTCAGAAAGAAACCCCATAGCATTCAGCCATCACTCCCCTATGCCCCTGTCACCCCCCAGCCCCTGAGCAGTCACTAATCTACTCTCTGTGTCCATAGATTTCTCTATTCTGGGTTTTCACATAAATGGAATCACATAACATATGGTCCTTGTGACTGGCTTCTTTCACTTAGCATAATATTTTTATCCATATTATAGCATCTATCAGCACTTCATTCCTTTGTGTGGCCAAGTAATATTCTATTGTATGGATATGTCACAGTATATTTATCCAGTTGTCAGTTGATTAACATTTAGGTCGTTCCCACTTTTTGGCTATTATGAATTAACTACAGGCCTGGTGCACAAAATTTGTGCATGGGGTGTGGGGGGTGTCCTACAGCCCAACCTACTCTCTCTCCAATCTGGGACACTTTGAGGGATATCTGATTGCCGGTTTAGGTCTAATCCACGTAGGATCAAGACTAAACAGGCAGTCAGACATTCCTCTCACAATCCAGGACTGCTGGCTCCCAACTGCTCACCTTCCTGCCTTCCTGATTGTCCTTAACTGCTTCTGCACGCCAGCCTGATCACCCCCTAACCACTCCCCTGCTAGCCTGATTGATGCCTAAATGCTCCCCTGACAGCCAGTTTGCCCCTAACTGCTCTACCCAGCAGGCCTGGTCACCCCTAACTGCCCTTCCCTGCAGGCCCGGTCAACCCTGACTGCCCTCTACTACAGGCTTGATCACCCCCACTGCCTTCCCTTGAAGGCTTTGTCCCTCCCAACTGCTCTCCCCTGCTGGCCTGATTGCCCACAACTGCCCTCCCTTGCAGGCCTGGTCCCTGCCAACTGCCCACTCCTGCTGGCCTTCTTGTGGTGGCCATCTTGTGTCCACATAGGGGCAGGATCTTGTGACCACATAGGGGCAGTCATCTTGTGTGCTGGAGTGATGGTCAGTCTGCATATTACTCTTTTATTAGATTGGATAGAGTCCTGTTGCATGGGTGGGAGCTAGCTGGTTTGCCCTGAAGGGTGTCCTGGATCAGGGTGGGTTTTCCCTTATGGCATGGGTTGGCCTGGGCGAAGGGCCTGTGGTGGTTTGCAGGCCAGCCACATGCCCCAGTGACCCAAGCACAGGCCATGGTATCTGGGATTTATTTATCTTCTATAATTGAAACTTTGTAGCCTGGAGCAGAGCCGAGCCTTCAACTCACACAGCCATTGAAACTTTGTTGCCTTAAGCAGAGGACTCCACTGGCCAGGCTTTGCAGAAAGGTTAGCTTCCTCCATCGCCAGGGACAACCCAAGTCTCCCTCCTGCTCTCTCTGTGGCTGTAGCCATCTTGGTTGAGTTAATTTGCATACTTGTTCTGATTGGCTGGTAGGCGTTGCTTGGGGTGTAGCAAAGGTACAGTCAATTTGCATATTGCTCTTTTATTAGATAGGATGCTGCTGTAAACATTCCAGTATAAGTTTCTGTGTGCACACATATTTTCATTTTTCTTGAATATATATGTAGAGTCAAACTGCTAAGTCATATGGTATGGGCCTACATTTAATCATTTGACAAATTACTAGACTGTTTTTCCAAAGTAGCTGTGCCATTTCGCATTTCCAACTAGTGTTTGAGGATTCCAATTTCTCCACATCCTCACCAACACTTGTGATTCCTGGGCTTTTTCATTGTGGCTGTTGCTATGGGTGCAACACGCTATCTCATTATGGTTTTGATTTCTATTTTCCTGATGATGAATGATGCTGAACGTATTTTCCATTGCTTACTTATTGGCCATTTGTATATCTTCCTCAAAGAAATACCAATTCAGATTATTTGGACATTTTTTAATAGGGAGCCAGTTTGCTTTTACTTTACACATTATTTTAACAACTGGTTTTTAAGCTAACAACTAATGAGAGAAGCAAATAATGTGCGGAGGAGCTATGACAAATATGCCAGCTCGCCTGATATAACAGGAGAAGAAAAACTATATAAAAAGTTAACATTAAACTTCAGAAAGTAGAACATTCTTCAGTCCTATGAGATGGGGAGGACAGTTTCAATGGGTCTGCCTGCAACCGTGCTGCAATATGGGAAATGACTGTAGTTTACTGTGATTACCTTACATCCTCTTACAGGACCATTTTCTATATGGACTGTTTACAAGGGCTGGCAGGTTTAAAATCTAATTTGGAGCTGTGATGAATGAGGATTAACACTTGTTATCAATGGCGTGCTCTTAAATGTTTAACAACCAGGAAAAAGAAACTATCTGATCTGTTCTTTTCTTGCTGATTTCAAGCTACCAAAATGATGTTAACCAGCACCTGGCCTTCCTGAGATTTTAAGCATTGGCTCACGCCGGCAGAAGCCAGCTTAGACACAGCACAGCTTGATGTGTGACTGATAAAACCCAGTCACGGTGTCAGTCTCTTTACATACATTACTTCATCAACTGCTCTCAACCGCCTTTAAGAAGAAATAGTGTGTTCACCCCGACGGTAAACCGAGGCTCAGCAAGATTTTATACATTTTCCCAGAGAGACACGGAGAGGAAGCACCATTCCGGGCTTCCCAAAGACTCTTCTTCCTGGAACACTAAACGGATAACTTATTTTTAAAAGTCAAAAACTACTGTTAAATTGGGTTCAAAGGCACTTCTACAGGAAACTCAATTAATAGTTTGTAATTTTACTTCATCAGTCTTGACACCGATGGGCAAGTGAGGTATGGTTTGTCAGAAACGGCCACGTTCAGCTTCCCTAGAAATAAGTGGGCAGAAGCCCGTTCAGCAATAAACCAAAGGTAAGCACGAATTTGCAAGCAGAGCTTCCCCGCACCCAGACAGCAAGCGTGGAAAGTGGCTCTGAGTGCCAAAACCGGTTTGGCTCAGTGGATAGAACTGCGAACTGGAGGGTCCCGGGTTCAATTCTGGTAGGGGGTATGTATCTTGGTTGCGGGCACATCCCCAGTAGGGGGCGTGCAGGAGGTGGCTGATTGATGTCTTTCTTTCGTCGATGTTTCTGGCTCTCTATCCCTCTCTCTTCCTCTCTGTAGAAAGTCAATAAAATATATTAAAAAAAAGAAAGAAAGAAAGTGGCTCTGGGTGATTAGAGATGGTCCTTTCCAGCATCACATTGGGCATCCCAGTCCCACGTGTCCCGCTGGTGTGTTCACACATGCAAGTCGGTGCATCAACACACCTTACCGAACATCCATCCTAAGGGCAGATTGCAGAAAATTCCCTTTCAGCAGATATTTTCCCTGCGCATCAAAAACTGAGGCAACACCTAGCGACACTATTTGGAAGCAAAGTAAGTATATCTTGGGACTGAACATTAGCAAGAGTCTATTCAAATGAAACGCCAGATTTTCCACCCAGAAGCTGATGCTCCCTCTACTTAAAAAACTGTAATTAGACAAAGTGTATGGAAGGAATCGCTTATGAAATCAGTGGCAAGTTTCAACATCTGTTTCCAGCCAGTATCGAAAAGGTGGGTGACTTACCACAGGATAACACGTTCCCTTTGCCCTCCCTGGCACCCTCTCTGGAATATATTACTCTATGATCGAAGCTGCTACTCACTCTGTGTCTGTTAGGTAAGTAGGATCCATAATTCAGCAACCGAGCTTTGGAAATTATCTCTATACCCATCAGGTTTCAACTTCACCACGTATCAATGGCCAAAAGGCTTCAATACGATGAAAAACTTAAGAAAGATATCCAAAGATGCTTTGGAAGGTCTACTCTTAACGTAGGGCAACATCATAAAGCTACATTCC
>PVJN01027905.1:0-27666 GCA_004026805.1 Lasiurus borealis
GGGCCCAGCGGCAGGCGGCTCCGGTTGGCGGCCAGGCCGGCCAGCGGGTCCCCGCAGTCCAGGCCGCTCCGGTTCCAGTCCACCTCGTAGCGGCGGCACCGGCCGGGCGCGGTGAGGTTGAGCTCCTCGGCCGGGCTCCAGCCGCAGCGCCGGCTCAGCGCGGCCCCGCCCGGGCCCCGGCAGCCGTGCTCGGGGGTGAAGCCCAGGAACACGATGCCCACGTAGACGGGGGGGAAGGCGGCCGAGAGCAGGGCCAGGAGCAGGAACGTCTGCTTCTGGAAGCGGCGGAACTCCCCGACGTGCGCCAGCACCTCGTCCACCGTGGGCATCGCGGCGGCCGCGGGCAGGAGGCGTCTGCCGAGGTCCCGGCCGGGCTGCGGCCAGCTCCGCACGGCCCGGACCCAAAGTCCAAGGGTGAGCGTGAGCTCACGCACGAGAGAGAGAGAGAGAGAGAGAGAGAGAGAGAGAGAGAGAGCCGCTCTGGGCCGACCCGCCTGCAGCCTGCAGCCGGCCTCCTCGGCCTCCTCCTCCTCCTCCTCCTCCTCAGCCGGCGCTGGCCCCGCTGCTCCCCTACCCGCCCGCTCCCCTGACGTGCCCCCGGCACGTAACGGCCAGATGTGCGGATTGCGACACCACGCGCTGCTCCCCGAGTGCGCGGCCTCCTGCCAGCACCGCAAACAGCCCTCGCTCGGTGCCCCGGGGTGAGAAATCGGAGCGTGCACACCCCGCGGGCCTGTTAATCTTTCCCCGGTGACCTCAGGGCCCGGGACAGTCATGCTCTCGCAGCTCGCCCGCTCGGCCCCTTCCCTCCTGGCCTGGAGGTGCACAAGCTGGTTGGCCTGGTGCCACGTGTGAGCCCTGGACTGGGGTGGGGGGGTTGGGCAGAGCCTGGTCGGCGTGAAGGAGGTCTGCAGACTGTACTCCCGGCTCGGCTCGTGCGACACACAAGGCAGGGGTCTTGGCTTGCGCTGTGGTTGTGTGTTTTTGTTTTCTAGTTCTACTTAAAAAAAAAAAAAAAAAAAATATATATATATATATATATATATATATATGTTTTATTGATTTCTTACAGAGAGGAAGGGAGAGAGTCAAAAACATCAATGAGAGAGAGACATCCATCAGACGCCTCCTGCACATCCCCCACTGGGGACGTGCCCGCAAACAGGATACATGCCCTTGACCGGAATCGAACCTGGGACCTTCCAGTCCGCAAGCCAAAGCTCTATCCACTGAGCCAAACCGGTTTCGGCTGTACTGTAGTTCTACTTTTAAAAATATATGTTTTCATTGACTTCAGAGAGGAAGGGAGAGAGAGACAGAGATTGAAACACCAAGGATGAGAGAAGATCATGGATCGGCAGCCTTCTGCATGCCCCCCACACTGGGGATCCAGCCTGACACCAGGCCATGTGCCCTGACCGGGAATCGAACCGTGACCTCCTGGTTCAGAGTTCCAGGCTCCACCACTGAGCCACGCCGGCTTATAAAAGCAGGAAGCAGCCCTGACCAGTTTGGCTCGGTGGATAGAGTGTCGGCCTGCGGATGGAAGGGTCCCAGGCTGGATTCCCGTCAGGGGCACGTACCTTGGTTGTAGATTCCTCGGCCCTGGTCGGGGTGCAGGCGGAAGGCAACCAATGGATGTGTCTCTCTCACGTCCATGTTTCTCTATGTGTCGCCCGCCCGCCCTTCCACTCTCTCTGAAAATCAATGGGAAAATATCCTTGGGTGAGGATTAACCAAGGGAAAAAAAAAAAAAAAAAGCAAGGAGCAGGGTGCCGTGGGGACACGCCAGGCCCTCAGTGGCCTTTGCTCAGGCCGAGGGCAGCCAGGGAGCAGTGGGCTGGGGTCTCTGCTTCCGAGGCACCAAAGCATCACAGACTGAAAGTGTGGGTCTCAGGGAGCGCCGCCCTCCAAAGCCCCCCAAAGCCTGCTCTGTTGAGATTCCCAGGAATAAGAGAGCCTTCCAGGAACTCCTGTGGGCATCATTTCTCTTTCCTGTTAATGTGCCGGTCAGTCTGCTGTTAGCGCCAATCATCATCGTCTCTCACTCCAGTCTTCAACGGACGCAGGCACTCCGTGAGACGTGACTGCACCCCTGCGGCGAGGCCTGGCCCTCGGAGCACCAGGACGCGTCCCCCGCTGGGACGGTCAGCAGGACAGATGCCGCCCAGGCCAGCCTTTGCCAACTGTGTGGCTCCCTCAACCAGATCCTCAGCTCACAGCCGCCCTGCACCCCTGGGCGGCCACCAGCTCTGCAGCTGACGCTTCTACTAAGCGGAAACCCAGTCTCCCAGGACCCCAGGGCCTTTCCCTTGGGGGACACCTGTCACAGGACGGAGACAGTCAGGTGGCCGTGTGACGTGGCTCTGTCCTTAGCTCCCTGGGCCCTCCTCCTGTGCGTTTGTCAGTGGCACTTGGGTAAAGAGGCTGCGGGGAGGCCAGGGAGCTAAGGACAGAGCCACAGACTTAGGTGGTGTTAGATTCTTAGGGGAAACCACAGGTCACCTCTGTCTCCCCACGTCACACGGCGAGGGCTGCCTGGACCAGCACTGCTCACTGGGCAGGTGTGAGTGTCCTCCTTCCCCTCCCCCAGCACGCAGTCTGCTGAGGATCGGAGCCGTCGGGGCTGCCTCCGTGTCAGCAGCAGCAAAGGAAGCCTCGGACCCTGAGGGGCGGGGGTCCCCACACTTCCCTTGCTGGCGGCCATTGGCCGGCAGTGTGTGGGGGCGGGCAAGTTAAAAAGTGACCGAGCTCCTAGAACCTGCCGGCGCTCCTGGGACCCAGGGGCAGTCCGAGGCCGTGCACCTGCGCCTGGACTGGACGCCGTTTCAAGACCCGGCCTCCATGCCCCGAGTGAGCGGGCAGCAGGCAGGAGGCGGGAAGGTACAGCCGG
Organism: Lasiurus borealis; assembly: GCA_004026805.1. Taxonomy (NCBI): domain Eukaryota; kingdom Metazoa; phylum Chordata; class Mammalia; order Chiroptera; family Vespertilionidae; genus Lasiurus; species Lasiurus borealis. The sequence goes on from PVJN01027905.1 coordinate 2,894, forward strand.
TGCCCAGGAGAAGCGGCGTTGGCATCCCTCGTGAGTTACGGGGGGGACGCTGAGGGAGGACGGGGGGAGCCCTCAGGCCACTCCCAGCGCCCGGTCCGCCTGTCATCCCACACGCCCGCCCCCAGGCTCACAGGGCAAAGTCCGCGGTGGCTGCTGAGCCTCCTCCTCCCGGGGCAGGCGGGGTCTGCAGCTGAGCCACGCAGCAGTGAGCACAGAGGGGAGCGGGTGCGTGTGTGCGTGTGCATGTGCGTGTGTGTGTGTATGTGTGTGTGTGTGTGTGTGTGTGTGTGTGTGTGAATGGAGCTGACTTACCACTGAATCCAGTCCCTCTCTCTCTCTTTTAAAAACTATGTTTATTGACTTCAGAGAGGAAGGGAGAGGGAGAGAGAGACAGAGACATCAGTGATGAGAGAGAGTCATGGATGGGCTGCCTCCTGCACGCCCCACACTGGGGATTGAGCCTGCAACCGGGGCCTGGGCCCTGACCGGGATTGAATCCTCACCTCCTGGTTCATAGGTCGACGCTCAACCCCTGGGCCCGCCCGTGGCCACGTTGGACCCGGCCTCTCGTGCGTGGCTCAGTGGCTGCGTGGGGTGTGCGCCCGCTCAGGTATGACCGGAGGTGCTCCCGCCCGGGAGGCGCCATCATCTGACCCACGAGACGGGTGAGTTCTCGGTCACGGGTGTCGGAGGCGTGCTCAGCCTTTACCAAGTTTCCGGTGATGTTTCTGGCGCTGTCCTGGCTGCACCAGCGAGGGCACTGTACCCAGACCTGCCTTTCTCAGTCCCCCTTCCTCCTCCCCCTCAACCCACCCCTAGAGGACAGGGAGCAGCGGGCGGTGGGCGGGCACCAGAGCGCAGGGCGGGGCAGGGCCCTGCAGAGCAGGGGGCGAGGTGGCAGCAGGTCGCTGAAGGCTGTGGCTTCTGCTGAACCAGAGCGTCTCCGGCCCGGGGAAGCGCCAGGCGGGGCTCAGGGAGGTGGTTTCAGCGAGGAGGAGGTGGGCTTCCTAAACAGAGCCGCTGTGGGAAAGGATGGGAAGGAGGGTCACTTTGCAGGGACATCCTTTGCTTTCTCTGTGACATCCGGGCGGAGGCCCAGCCCCCTCCGCCACCCACGGAGCCTGGCCCCCCTGTTTCCCCTCCTGGGACTCCCACACGCTCCGTGTTTCTGTCAGCACCGAAGGGATCATTCATTGGATGGGTCATCTATTCGGCAAACAGCCCCCGACAGTGAAGGCGTGTCCTGCGGGCACGTGTGACCCTGGGGAGACCGAGGCGATGCCCGAGCACAGGAAATATTCACTGAGACACTGTGGCCACAGACCGGGACAGCTTACTCCACTGCTGTCGCTGGAGACGTTAAGGAAGTGCTTATCGCCCATGTATGTGGGGTAACACGCAAGAATGGCATGAACGCCGAAGGTGAGTAGGCGGGGCTGTTTACAGACACGACCGGGAGACGGAGAGGGAGAGAGAGGCCGGAGCGCTCCCTGTACGCCTGCAGGGTCCCTGGGCCGGGCGCTCTCTGGCTGGGCATTGAGTCCCATCGAGCTGAAACCAGGTGTCTCACCTCAGCAGCAGCCTGGTCTCTGCCCGCTCGATGCCAGACGCCCCCCGCCCCCCGGGCTGTGACCCGCGTCCCCGGAGCGGTGCTGAGAACGCCTGTGGAAGCGCTTTATCTCAGGCACGAGGACTGGAGGCCCAGGAGGGGCGCAGTGGCGTGGAACCCGCAATGGCGGTTGGAGCTGACCCGGACCAGCATTGCTATTGGCTGCTGCCTCTCCCCGCTCTTGGCGCCGAAGCCGTACCCGGACCTCTGACCCATGCCCCGAGGTTCTGTCTGCACCAGGGCCTCGGAGCCGACTCCCCAATCACGTGGCTCCTCAGAGAACCCCAGACGTGGCGGCGTGCATTGAGCCATCTCCAGCGGATGTAAGAACAAGATCTTTGTGGAAGTCCACCGCACTCGCTGAGCCGATTTTCAGCGACCGCACGTGCCTCCCAGCTCGCAGGTTCCTTTGGGCAGGCCCGCCTTCCCTCTGCTGGTGAAGCCACAGAGCCCTGAGCCCGCCCCGAGGGCATCTGCCCGGTGCTCGCTTTCTGTGGCCTGTGCTCGCCGCAGTGAGCCAGTCCACGCCCAGCTGTCGTGTGTGGGGAACTGGTGTGAGGGAGGCAGAGCTGAAGGTCGCCTGGAGAGACCCTCCCGTATCCGGGGGGCCCCTTCTCCTGCCCGGCCGTGCAGCCCCCCGGATTCCCCCGGAGGTTCCCATGTTGGGAACCCGTGTCCTGTCCCTCCACTCACTCACCACGCTGACGGGCGAGTGACGGAGCCGCTCAGCGGGGAGAAACCGGACTCCGGCCTCCTTCCCCCGGGACCGCGCAGCCGGCTCCTTCGGGTGGCTCGGGGTCGCCTGGCGCCCGGCGTGGACTCTGTCCCGGCCTTGCTGCTGTCGCTCGCCCAGCGGCTGCGGTTGGAAACGGCCCCCGGAGCCAACAGACGCCGCGACATCCGATCTCGGAGGCAATCCGTGTCAGTGTGCCGGTGACGAAGGTCCGACGCTCCCGCCGTCCCGCTGGCAGGCGCCCGCGGCCGCAGCAGGTGCGCCTCCTGCCCTTTGCCCGAGTGACCGGGGCCGGGAGCCGGCCCGGGAATGCTGCTGACGCCATCCATCGGGCTCCGAGCCCCTCCGACCCCCCGCTGTCCCCCCTTCTACACCCTGCCCTGCAGCGAGGAACCGTGTCAGCCGGGCTGGGTGTCCATGTGCCCGGATGATGAATTCAGGGCTGGCTTTGTGCAGGGAGCAGGAGTGGCCTCCATCAGTGGAAAGATCCGGGGTCCCGGGGCACTGCCTGGTCCCAGCACCATCTCCTCCCCCCGCATCCCGATCCCTCCCGGAGGATGCTGATGCTTGAGACTCGGGGAACAAGGCCCACCTCTTGGTGTCCTGTGGCTGCAGAACAGCGTTGAGGAGGCCACGGTGGACCGCAGGGGGCGCTGCAGAGGGGCCTCAGGTCTGGTCCCCTCCGCCGGCCGCTGGGAAGATGGGTGACAGCTCAGCCTGGGCCTTGCTGCTAATGCTGCTCTGAACTGGGGTTTCCAAACAGCACAGAGGTGAGTGCGAGCACCCCTGTTTTCCTGAAGTCAGCCCCCAGCGCAGCAGTTCTCAACCCGTGGGTCGCGACCCCTTTGGGGGTTGAACGACCCTTTCGGGGGTCGAATGACCCTTTCACAGGGGTCGCCTAAGACCATCAGAAAATGCAGATATTGACATCACTATGCATCACAGCAGCAACATTTCATGGTTGGGGGTCACCACCCCATGAGGAGCTGTATGCAAGGGTCGCGGCCTTAGGAAGGTTGAGAACCACTGCCCCAGTGTCCCAGGCCGGGCTCCAGACCCAAGGAGCTGAGACGGGCACTGGTGCCCCTGATGGTGGATTGGCTGCTCTCGTTTTCGGTTGAAGGAGCCCGATCCCCGGTGCCCAGGTGGCCCGTGCAGGGCCTGGTCCCCGATGCCCCGCACCACGCCGCATGCCCGTTCCACATGCCGCTCCCCGCCAGGCATGTGGTCAGAAACACAAACGCAGTGGCCGGCAGAGCTTCGTGGTGGACTGAGGCTCCGGAGGGAAACACGGGGGCAAAGGCCGTGTTTCGTGGGGAGTCAGCAGCCGGGCCGGGCGGCGGGCGCTGTGGATGCAGAGCGGTGACACGGCCCGACCGTGCGTCTCTGTTCCCGGGGCCTCTCCCAGCACAGCCTGCACGGCGACGTGTCTCGGCTTGGGGACCCGCTGGTCGGGTGTCGCCGAGGTCACCTGAATGCAGTGGGACGGAGCCGCTGGTCTCCTCTGTGCCCCCCACACCTCCCTCTTCCCGTCCCCTGTCTCCCGAGCTGGCAGCGGCAGCTATGGGCCGAGGACGGCCCTGGGACATTCTCAGGGACCAGCGGGCAGTGTGGCTCTGCTCACAGAGTGGCAGCGGTTCTGACCGTGGTGAGTGCGTTCTCAGCTCGATTCACTTCTGGCGAATCTTTGTGAAGCCACGGGCCGTGAGTTCGGACAGAGCTGAGAAAGCCCGCTCTCCCAGCTCCCACTTCTCTGCTGGGGGGCCGGACCAGCTGGGGCCGCTCCCCGAGAACCCCAGCTCCCAGTTCCCCGACTCTGCAGACTTCCGCCTGAGTGTCTGCTCCTGCTTCAGCCCCAGCTGGTCACTCACTCACCCCCTGGTGTGCGCACAGGACCTGGTTCTCAGGGTGAACTCCAGGCGTGTTGAGGGAGGGGCAGGTGGCACCCCTTTTCCCCGGCCTTAGGGAGAGTCCCCCCTCCCTCCCAGCCATGGAGGGCCAGCAGCTCCTGCCTTGCAGGGCTCAGTCCTTGCTCCTTCTCCCGCTGAAGGCCCCTGCCTCCCCCTCTAGCTCCATCCCTGCGGCCAGGGCTCCACAGCTCTGCTCCGTGCCTGACGTGGTGCCAGCGGCGGGGGCGGGGGGCACCAGGGAGGCATGTTCAGCGCTGTTAGGTGGGGTCCCCAGAGCCTCCTCTACAGGCACCATCCCTGCCCTGCAGGACCCCCCTAGGCTGCACTGGGCTGGCTCCGTGTTAGCCAGAAAGGAGCGTCTGGTACAGGGGTTCTCTCTGGCAGTGCTCCTGAGGTGTCTCCTGACTCTCGGCGACCGATGCTCACACAGAGAGTGAGCCACGCGCTGATGAGCCGCCGTGCTGCCGGTTCACGGGTTTCTGGGAGGAGCTTAAAACGGTCGGTATTCCAGCTCATTGGAAGGAATTCTGCAGCGAGCGTGCGGGCCGAGACCCCGAGACCCCGAGACCCCGAGCTCCGTTCGCGCTCTCTCTCCGCGTCTGTCTTTCTCAGCCGGCAGCCAGTCTGGGTCCTTGGCGTTTCCACGGGAAGGTTAGGATTTGCGCGTGGAATTCTACAGAAAAGCCTTCTGGGATTTTGATAGAGGTTGTCTTACGTCTAAAGATTCGTTCAGCAAGAGCTAACATTTTACAACATGGAGTCTTTTTGATGGGTAAAATGACACATCTCTCCATTTAGGTTTTCTTTAATGTCTCATTGATATTTTATAGGTTTTCAATATAGAAGCCTTTCATGTCTTCTGTTGACTTTTTTTCCCCTAAGTATTTCTTATTTTGGGTGTTATTTAAATTATGCTTACTTTTCATAGTTGATTGTTGCTGGTCCATAAACATTTTTCACACATTTATCCTGTATCCTGCAACCTTGATAAACTCGCTTATTAGCTTGTGAAAGTTTACTGTGAAGTAAGTTGCTGTAATTAAAAAAAAAAAATGTTTCTTGTGCTCTGGGTCTGATAAGTATCTCGGATCTGTGGGTTTATTCTTTTTGCCAAATTTAGAAAAATTTTATCCATTATTTCTCTAAAATAGTTTTTCTGTTGTCCCTCTCTTTACTCATCTTAAATATACATAAACGAGGGGCCCGGTGCACGAAATTAGTGCAAGAGTAGGCCTTCCTTCCCTCTGGCACCTGGGACCCCAGCTTCCCTTGCAGCTTTGTCCCGTCTAATTAGCATATTACATGTTTATTATGATAGATTAGGCTGTTTAAGGTTGTCCCACAGTATGCTGCTAATTTTGTCATTTTTAATGAAGTATTTTGTATTTGATTTTGTGTAGTTTTATTGCTATGTTTTCAAAGTCGCTGTCTTTTGTTCTGCAAAGCCCCGCCTGCTGTTACGACGTCCAGGGTGTGTTTTGTCGAGAACCTTGTCGTTTTCAGCTCTCGCTGCTAATTGGGGCCTCCTTCACCTGAACACCCGGAACCCAGTGGTTCCGTCAGAACTGTTATTTATTTATTTATTTATTTGTCCTGGTTTGCCGGTTCTACTGTCCGATTGGTTCCGGGTTGGCTGGGACTGGCTGGCTTTCCTCCACGGCAGCTCTCTGCCTGTTTCCCCGCGGCTCCGTGGACTGACTCTGTTTGGTGCTGCGCATTTCTGCGTCTATAAATACTCTGAGCTTTGTTCTGGGAGGCAGCGAGCTCGCTGCGGAAACGCCTGACCTTTGGGGGGTTTGCTTTTAGACGTTCAGTTGGAACGGGCACATGCGACCTCTGACTCATTATCCCAGGCTCCTGACAGAGGCGACTCCAAGGCGGCTACCTGGTGACCCTCCACCGTGACGCCCCCGGTCTCGCCGTGGGGACGGCTACTCCCTCCTCGAACCCGCTCAGACAGTCCTTTTCCAGCCTCGCTTCCTCACCAGCACGTGCCTCTCGGTTCTCTGCTGAACTCTTTAAAAAAAAAAATTGATTTGAGAGAGAGAGAGGAAGGGACAGGGGGAGAGAGAAACATCCATGTGAACGAGACACGTTGGCCAGCGGCCTCCTGCATGCCGCCTGCGAGGGATGGAGGCCACCACCCGCTCTCCTTTTGGGCGTGGGAGGATGCTCAGAGCACTGAGCCACACCGGCCAGGGCTTCCGCTGAGAGTTCTCGGGGTGTGGGGGGGGCCCTCACAGGCCTCAGGAATTCTCTCGCTCAGAGCCTTCTGCAAGCTCCGGGCTTCCACACGTCAGCTCTGTTTACCCAGGGGGTCCACTGGGCACCGCCTGGTTGTCTGACTCTGATCCTGGCCTGGACAGTCCCCTGGCCTGAGCCGGGGTGACCACGGGGCCCACCCTGTCCATCCCCCACTTCTCAGGATCGCCTTCCTTCCTGGACTGCTGTTTGTGCCCCGAAAACTGCTGCTTCGTGTACATCACGTGGTGCTGAGGATGGTTTCAGGCAGAAGCCGATCTGGTCTGTCACTCCGACTGGGCCCGACGCAGAAGCTGCACATGAACTAGTTTTTGGTTTGTGTGTGTGTGTGTGTGTGTGTGTGTGTGTGTGTGTGTGTTTAAATATATTTTATTGATTTTTTTTACAGAGAGGAAGGGAGAGAGATAGAAAATCAGAAACATCGATGAGAGAGAGACATCGATCAGCCGCCTCCTGCACGCCCCCTACTGGGGATGTACCCGCAACCAGGATACATGCCCTTGACCTGAATCGAACCTGGGACCTTTCAGCCCACAAGCTGACGCTCTATCCACTGAGTCAAACCGGTCTCGGCAAGTGTGTGTGTTTTTGCCATAGATGTGTGCACGTGGCGAGGGGTTTACCTTACACGATTTCAGTGTGTTCCACCGGTAAAAGTGATCTGTTCACCTGGGAGCTGAACCAGTAACGAGTTGTTTCTGAGCCTTGTCTGCAGTGAGCTCACCGCCCTGGGGCTGGCTCCTTAGAGCACGCTGCCCTGGCTTCCCGCGGGTCGCTGTGAACTTCGGAGCCTCCTGGCCTCTCAGGGGGGATAGCGTCCCTCCCAGTGAGGTTCTTTCTCCCATCACTTGGAATGGGGTTATGTTCACTCTGTAACATTCCAGCTTTCGCTCCCTAAGAATGTCATACACCAGCAGTTCTCAACCTTCCTAATGCGCGACCCTTTAAGACAGCTCCTCCTGTGGTGGTGACCCCCAACCACAACATTATTTCCGTGGCTACTTCATCACGTCATTTTGCTGCTGTTATGAACTGTCATGTAAATACCTGATAGGCAGGATGTATTTTTGTTACAAATTGAACATCATTAAAGCATAGGGATCAATCACAAAAACAATATGTAATTATATATGGTGACATATTTATTTCTAATGACAACTAAATGAAATGTTGTCTTGAATCGTGGTGTAGCATGGGCAACAGTCTTCCTAAGACAACAGTAAACGACATGGCTACACGTTGCTACACCGAGGAGCGGTCTGTTGGTTCCTAAGACCATGGGAAATAGGTGTTTTCCGCTGGTCTTAGGCGACCCCTGTGAAAAGGTCGTTTGATCCCCAAAGGGGTCGCGACCCACAGGTTGAGAACCGCTGGTGTAGACTGACTTCTCCTGCCACCTTCCTGACCAGAAATATTTTCTCTCTCAGTGTAGGCGGCTCCGTCATCTCGCTGAGACAGGCGTACATTTCGGGGCGTGTGAAATCAGATTCTCCCCATGCTGCTTGCTGCTTTGGTTGTTGATATTGTTTCGTTTTGGTTGTTGTTGTTGGGAGCTCTGGGCTGTAGAACTGACTTCTGTTGTCAATGGCAAAGACAGTGGTGTCTGCAGTGTCCTGTGGGATTTGTCTGTGTGTGATGTTTAAGTCCACGGGTCACTGAAAACGCGTAATAGTCCCTGGATGGTGGTTCTGTTTAACGAATACCAGGAAACTGGACCAGATGCTGCGTCGGAGAGCGGAGATCCTTCGCTGAGAACGGTAAACTGCCCTCACCGGGGGATGTATTTTGCTACAAGATCCTGGCGTTCCTTAGAGATGAGCGCAGCTCAAACACACACACACGTGGCCCTCATTCCCAGGGACGCCGCAGGCCTGGCGTGCAGCTGCTGTCCTGCCAGACGCTGCGGGAGGAACACGGGAGACCACCTTCTGGTGAGCGAGCCGCCGTCAGCAGCCGGTGAGTGCCAGCCACGCCGCCCCTCGGTTACCCGCCGGCTCCCCCCGGTGACCTGAGGGCAGCCCCCTTTTCTTTCAAAATGACCCACTTGCCCAGCTGGCATTGTTGTTCCGTGGTTGAGCATGGACCTACCCTGTTTCCCTGAAAGTAAGACATCCCCCAAAATAAGACCTACTTCCAGTTTTGCCTCTGGCTGTCATATAAGGCATCCCCCCGAAAATAAGACCTCCCTGATAATAAGGCCTCCCCAGAATATAAGGCCCTTGAAGCTACCGTCAGGCATCTGACTCCTGATTTAAAGAGACCTCGCCCTGCCTGAACAGCTCCGGCTGCGCTGCGGCCCATCAGGGAGCTGGTTTGTGATGACAACGACTCCCGTCCCATAGACAGGTAATAAATTCCCTTTTCTTTATTAAAAAAAAATATATATATATATATATATATATATATATATATATATATATATATATATATATATATATATATATATATATATATATAATTGATTTTTTACAGAGAGGAAGGGAGAAAGTATAGAGAGTCAGAAACATCGATCAGCCGCCTCCTGCACACACCCCACTGGGGATGTGCCTGCAACGAAAGCACATGCCCTTGACTGGAATCGAACCTGGGACCTTTCAGTCCACAGGCCGATGCTCTATCCACTGAGCCACACCAGTCAGGGCAATTTCCTTTTTTTTGTTTTGTTTTGTTAAACAATAAATGTGTACCGTATTCTTCTTTATGGAAAAATAAGACATCCCCTGAAAATAAGACCTAGCGCCTCTTTGGGAGCGAACATTAATGTAAGACACTGTCTTATTTTTGTGGAAACAGGGTATTATGAACCAGAAGGTGAGGGTTTGATTTCCGGTCAGATCCCCTGTCCGGGTTGCAGGCTCAGTCCCCAGTGTGGGGTGATGCAGTCAGTGAGTGATTCTCTCTCATCATGGATGTTTCTAAATCTCCTGCTCCCTCTCCTTTCCTCTCTGAAATCAATAAAAATATATTTAAAACAACAGCGACAAACAAAACGAAATACAATGACGCACTGTGTTCCATGGGGGGCTGGAGGGGGGATAGAGAGCGGGTGTTCTCAGCTGTTCCCTAAGCCCGCAGCCCGGAGGGGACATTCTCTGCTCCCTGGGCTCCGAGCGCCGAGGCCGCCAAGACCAACACCACCGGCCGACCTCCCCTGGAAACTCCCGCCGGGATCGTGTTTGTCTGGGGGGGGAGGGGTGCCCGGCCTGAGGCAGCTGCACAGGCGCTGACCCGTGGGAACTTGTAAAACCCTCAAACGCCGCCGTACGCAGCTCTGCAAACACAGCCCGTCGATTTGCCCTGCAACCCGGGGCACACATCCACTGCCCCCGGGGGGCCCAGGGTTAGGGAGAACGGGACCTCTGTCATCATTCACCCCGGCCTGGAGGAGTCCGGCCCCTCCTGGCTGTCTCTGCTCCCGTGGTGGCTTGAAACACCCCGGAGAGAGCAGCTCCCTGGGGGGAGAAAGGAGCCTGATGCTCAGAGTCAAGTACAGCCCAGGTCCCCAGAGGGCGGAGGGTGACCATTTTTACGGCGCCAGGGGGACCGGAACGGCGGAATCTTCCGCGGCTCCGAGGACACGCGTTCGTTTATGTCACCGGCGCAGAGTGAGCTCACGTGCCCGAGACTTCGCGTTACCAGATACGAGGGAGACCCGGTTGAAGGGGTTGGAGAGGATGACCGAAGCTGGGCAGGAAGTGGGGGAGACATCCACACTCTCTGCATTTTGGCTGCCTCTCTGAGCTGGTAGAGTAGCTTTGTGTGTTAGGTGTCCTATCGGGGCCAGTGGCTCAGCCTCCCCAATGACCTGAGGTGGACTCTCTTGGTGCACCCCTTTGTGGGCTATGTGCACAGTCTTCTTGTAGTTAAGCTTGATTGTTGTTGGTATCACTGGGAGGAATTGACCTCCAGGCCAATTGGCTATGAGGATCACCTGTGTCTATACTGGGAGAACTTCTGTGCTGGAGACACCCTTATGGGGTAAGACTTGTTTCAATGGGGCTTTGGTGCTCACTGAGTCTGCCTCCTGAGTATGTCCCTTATGGATCTGAGGAGTTGTAATCTGGATGATCCTACGCAGACTCATGGGTACACTGGCCCTTGGATCTCCAAGGAGGTACTAATTTAGCTTCTGCCTGAGGCCACCCAGCAAGAGCTAGGGAGAGATCTGTGGATTCCTCTTCTCTCTCTCTTTTTAAAAAAATATATTTTATTGATTTTTTACAGAGAGGAAGGAAGAAGGACGGAGAGCTAGAAACATCGATGAGAGAGAGACATCGATCCGCTGCCTCCTGCACGTGCCCTACTGGGGATGTGCCCGCAATCAAGGTACATGCCCTTGAGGGGAATCGAACCTGGTTCCTTTCAGTGCGCAGACTGACGCTCTGTCCACTGAGCCACACCGGTTTTGGCCAGATTTCTCTTCTTTGTTTGGCGTTTGGAGGTGCCCAGATGAGGCCCAGCTGTGAAGCAATGCAAGCTGCTGTGGGGCCTTGGGCCTCCTTTTGGAAGTTCTGGGTCTCTCTGACCCGCTGCAGTTTGTTAGGTGATTTTAGATTTCAAAGGGCCAGGCCATTCATATGCCAAAGCCTCCGTGATCAGCTTGGGTGGGGTGAGGTCTCAGGGTATCAACTGGGTGGGGCAAACAGCAATGGCTTCCCATCAGCCCTGCCCTAAGAGGCCCCGGGTCTCAGTGTTCCGTGGTAATCATTGCAAGCACCTGTGAGAGAACGTCTCCCTGGAGTTCTGTCCGCTGCTAGACAGTCCAGTTTCTCCCCGTGTGAGTCTGGATCCCCAGAGTCTCGCCTGGAAGTGGAGGTCAGTGCAGTCAGGAGCTTCTGTCTCCCTCCCAATTGAGAAAGCCAGCTGTGTACTCAGTTGCCAGCGCACCTCCGTACCTCTGCCTTCGCAGCTCCTCTGTCTCAGAGTGCTTTTCTCTTTCCTTCTAGTTGTAGAATTTCCACTCAGCCAGCCCTCCTGTGGTTCTGGATGATATACGTTCTGTCTTTTCGTTGTAGTTTTGAAGTGGTTGTGCACCTATGCCACCATCTTGGTTTCTCTCTCGTGGGTGCAAGATCTTTGAAAACAGATAATCTGCAGACAAAGGCCTGAGTGGTAGGTTCTGAGAGAAATATTGAGTTCAAATTCACCAGCGTTTGCTGCTGCTGGACTGACACCCCAGTGGAACGAGCGGGCGTTGGTAATGAGCAGATGGTGTCAGTATCTGTGATTACCTTTTTCTAAGCGATTGTGCCACCCCTGGCTTCAGGCGCTGAGCTGGGAACCACACTTTCCAGTGAAATCTAAGAACCCAGAGTGCGACCTGTAAGTCACAGCCAGCGTTCAGCCCCTTTTACTTACAAGGTTAACATGCAGTGACTCGTGTCATGGGTTATCAGAGACCTGGCTAAAGGGGTCAAGGTTAAGGACTGGCTCCTCATGTGGGTCCACAGACTGGAAGGAAGGAAGGAGGGAGGGAGGGAGGGAAGGGAGAGAGGGAAGGAAGATGGAAAGAGGGAAAGGAAGAAGAGGGAAGAAGGGCGGGAGGGGAGGTATGTGTGAGCGGTGCTGTGAGTGTGGGTGTCACCTAAGGGTGGGCCCCTCCTTTCTGGCGAGGAACGGTCCGTGGCGGGCTCGGATGTCTGGCAATTCCTCAAGAACAACCTCGGGCTATTCTGGGAGTCGCTCCTGGGAGGGACGGGGGACCAGGCCTGCGTGGGAACGGGGGTGCGGGAGGAAGAATGTGTGGTCGCTGGGGGCGGGAGGGAGCGTGTCCCAGCTCCTGCCCAGCTTTGGGCAAGAGGCCCCATGTCCCCGCTCTGCCCGCTCTATGTTTAGAGGACAGGTGCCTTCCTTTCTTTTCCACCGAGAAGGCTTTTCCAGGAGCAGAGTGGTGCATGGGATGGTGGCCAGCCCCAAAGACACGTCCCTCTCCCAACCTGTCAACGACCATGACCGTGACCATATGTGGGAAAGGCTCTTTGCAGAAGCCTCGAAGGCCTGAATCTCAAGATGAGACCCTCCCGAACAGCGGTTCTCAACCTGTGGGTCGCGACCCCTTTGGAGGTCGCACGGCCCTTTCACAGGGGTCGCCTAAGACCATGGGAAAATGCAGATATTGACATCACGATGCATCACAGTAGCAACATTTCATGGTTGGGGGTCACCACCCCATGAGGAGTTGTGTGCAAGGGTCTCGGCCTTAGGAAGGCGGAGAACCACTGCTCTTCTGGGATGTGCCCACAACCAGGATACATGCCCTTGACCGGAATTGAATCTGGGACGTTTTAGTCCATAGGCTGATGCTTTATCCACTGAGCCAAAGCGGTTTCGGCCCATTTTATACATTTTCGACGCCATTGATACGAGAATGCAGATCGCAGTTATTTACCACGGAGACGACATGAGCGCCTTCCCCGGAGGCCAGAGCCAGGAGCGGTGACAGCGTGATCCATGGGCTCCGGGCCGCCGTCCCTCGCGGCAGACGGAGAGCCAAGAGCCCAGAAAGGCACGGCGGACGCTGATAGAGAGCGGGGAGAAACGGACAAATATGGAAGAGACGGCGCTGGAGCAGCGGCAGCCCGGCCACCTCCAGCCCTGCCTCCCGCCGATGGTATCTCTCTCCCCGGCTGCGCATCCATCCGTCTCTGCGGGAGGAGAGAGAGCGCGGCCCGGTGGGAACACGCTCAGCCTCAGACCCTGACAGACGTGGACTGAATTCTGCCTTAAAAAAAAAAAAATCTACTGTTGGAGTATTGCAGATGTCCTGCATTAACCTCTTTCCCCTCTAACCCCTCCCGGCTGCCCCATTCTCCCCCGCGCCAGGCCCTGCCCCCTCACTGGGTTCTGCCTGTGCTCTAGTCCGTGTGGTCAGCTCTGCACACCTGGGTTCTCTCTGTTACAACGGGCACAGCAGTGCCAACGTGAGGGCGGTGTGAGGAAGTCTGGGACACTCGAGTTCCTGTCCCCCCGACGGCGGGAAGAGCAGAGGAGGTGGACACAACGCTCAGCTATCCCGCCTGCCAGCCGAGGGAAGGGCGAGGCAGGGGAGGCGGGAGGCTGGGGGGCACATGAAATGAGGGGGCTCAGAGCGGTGCCCGGTGGCCAGAGACGGGCAGTCGTGAGCTCAGAGGCCGCAGGGATCGGCACCTCAGTTGCGCAGCCACGGCTCCCCGGCATGGAAGCTGGAGCTGGGTCCGGCGAGCTCACCCGTGAGAGGCTGCAGAGGAGGAGGGAGGGTGCTCTGGCAGAGCCCTGTGGGTGCCCACGGGGAGGAGTGCAGACAGGACCAGGACCCGCCAGGAGCCGGAGCAGTGGGCTTGGGGCCAACATGCTGCAAGGGGGAGGGAGAGCTTTTCGTTTTGTTTTGTTTTCTTTTCTTTTCTTATTATTTTATTTTACTTAGTAGAGGCCCGATGCATAAAGATTCCTGTAAGAATGGGCCTTCCTTTCCCTGGCTGCTGGCACCACGTTCACTGAGGCTGGAGCTGCCTTTCCGCCTTCCCACGCTGCCCAGAGGCCCAGAGCTGGGTCAGTGCGGAACGCCTGCCCCCAGCCGCTCAGTGCCTGTGCATGCAAATTAATCCGCCATCTTTGTTGGGCTAATTTGCATATTTACTTCTGATTGGCTGGTGGGCATCATGAAGGTATGGTCAATTTGCATCTTTCTCTTTTATTAGTGCAGATTTATTTAGTTAGTTTTTCACCCCGAGGCTCTTCCTCTCTCTCCGATGCCTCTGTGGTCCTCTTTCCATGCAGCACACGGTGAGGTGATCCTGCTGACGCGCCACCCATGGCTCCCACCTAATTCCGCTGGCGTGGCTTTGGTGCCATCTCCTGACTACAGCACGGCCCACGGCAGCGTGTACAGCCACCGCTTCTCCCATGCGTGATGCAGGGGGTGGGTGTCTGACATGTTTCAGAGGTGAATGGGTTTTCTTCAGCTGAGGAAAGCCTGCCTACCTGGAAGATTCCACTCATCGTGGGAGGGTTGCTATTTTTGGTGGAAAACTCTTTGTCCCGGGCGCCCGAGGATTAAATACAGTCAGAGATGGGAGAGACATCATTCTGATTTATTCGCCAGGATGGAAGAGCATTAGCCAGTTTCCTCTGGGGAAACGAGACTTCCCAGCGTGCTCTGAGGCAAGGCGATAGTGTTTCCAACACGCTCGGGAGGGCGAGCTTCAAAAACCCGACCCTTTCCCGTGTTTGAACGTGAGGCTTCAGAGGCAGACGCTTCAGTGCGTCGGTACCAGCAGCCCCGGCTAAAACCCTCGCTTCGTGTTTAGAAGTGAAAAGGCATGCACTTTGGGAGTCCGTGTGGGCCGATTCCTCCCGGTGAGCTGGGGCACCCTGCCTTTAACATCAGAACCCTTCGGGCTGACCCCGGCGAAGTGCCAGGGGTGGCCGCCAGGAGGGGGCGCTGCCCAGCTGTTCATTCGGTAACATCTGGATCTGCTTCCATGCCTCCTGGTTGTTAGCATTGCCTTTCCTGGATTTTATTTTATTTATTTTTTAATATACAGTGGTAACTCGAGATACGAGTGCCCTAACATATGAGATTTTTGAGACATGAGCCATCGAGGGAGCGATTTTTGCTTTGAAATATGAGCAACATAGGAGTAATCGCGCAGATTGGCTGGCTGCACACGACCCACCAGTTAACCGCGACTCGAGTGTCTCATAGTTTCTCATGCCTCAAGGTTACGGAACCAATTAAACTCATATCTCGAGGTACCCTGTATATTTTATTCATTTTTTACAGAGAGGAAGGGAGAGGGATAGAGAATCAGAAACATCGAGGAGAGAGAGACATTGATCAGCCGCCTCCTGCACACCTTTCACTGGGGATGTGCCCGGCACCAAGGTACATGCCCTTGACCGGAATTGAGCCTGGGACCCTTCAGTCCACAGACCTCCGCTTTACCCACTGAGCCAAACCGGTTTTGGCAACTTTCTTTCTTTCTTTTTTAAAAAAATATATTTTATTGATTTTTTTACAGAGAGGAAGGGAGAGAGATAGAGAATTAGAAACAACGATGAGAGAGAGACATCGACCAGCTGCCTCCTGCACACCACACACTGGGGATGTGCCTCAAGGTACCTGCCCTTGACCGGAATTGAGCCTGGGACCCTTCAGTACTCAGGCTGACGCTCTTTATCCACTGAGCCAATCCCGTTAGGGAGCCTCTCCTGGATTTTAGAGGCTCCGCTTCGCATTTCTCTCCCAGGCCAAGTTTCGAGAACGCCCGGATTAACCGATGTACTACCAAGAAGGGGCCCGCCCCCTGGAGCATCGGCCTCAGAGTCATCACGGTCCCTCGGGCGTCACTGGCGTCACTGCACATCTGGGCGAGGAGGGTGCCAGTGGGCTCGGACGTCACATCCGCGGGACAGAACATTTCACGGTTGTCAACCACCCCGGGGGTGGGGGATGGAGATTTCACCAATGTCAGCTCGTCCGTCGCCGGATCTGGCACATCTGTCACTCGCAGAGCGCCGACCCCGCGCTGGGGCCCGGTCACGGCCGCCTGCCAGGTTTCCTGTGGGCACTGGCGCTGGCCCCGCCGTCCCGGGACGGGTGGCACCGCAGCGCCTCGGGCAACGTCAGCCGAGCAAAAATTAGCACGGCGTCAGGCGTCTGGGCCCGCTTTGATGACGTGAGGTCACGGCTTTCTCGCTCGCTCGGGGGCGCAGAGGAAAGAAGCGTTTCTGGAATCCACCAAAGACGGATTTTTTCCCCCCTCGTGGGTGGGGAGGGGAAGGTATTATGAGAACGAAGCATTTGGAAAAGAGGTTCAGGGAAGGTGGATAGTCTAAGAGGCTAACGGAATAACGAGTCACGGAGGGGCCCCTGAAATAACTCACGAGCCAACGGGGAGTGTGTAGACCAGCGGTTCTCAACCTTCCTAAGGCCGTGACCCTTTAAGACAGCTCCTCATGGGGTGGTGACCCCCAACCATGAAATTATTTCTGTGGCTACTTCATCACTGTCATCTTGCTACTGTGATGAACTGTCATGTAAATACCTGATAGGCAGGATATATTTGCATTGTTACAAATGGAACATCATGAAAGCATAGGGATGAATCACAAAAACAATAGGTAATTATATATGGTGAAATATTTATTTCTAATGACAAATAAATGAAATGTCTTGAATCGTGGTGTAGCATGGGCAGCAGTCTTCCTAGGACAACAGTAAACTGCATGGCTACACTTTGCTACACCGAGGAGCGGTGTGTTGGTTCCTAAGACCATGGAAATAGGTGTTTTCTGATGGTCTTAGTGAAAGGGTTGTTTGACTCCCAAAGGGCTCGAGACCCACAGGTTGAGAACCGCTGGTGCAGACTGTCTCCTGAGGTGCCAGCGTTGCACGGGGGAACATGGACCAGGGGACACGTATGCGATGCCAAGTGTCCCTGGCTGTCCGTGAGGAGACGATGATGACGGATGCTTAGGACAGGATGGGAGAGGCGGAGCTCCCGCTGGGGGTGCGCGCTGAGCACTGAGTGGCCCGACCTGGGCCTGGGTACTGAGGAGAGAGAGAAACCAGGGCGGTTAGCAAAGAGGCTGGGGGAGGAGGACTGGGTGCCCCTTGCTAGTGGAAAGAATTTGAAAAAGAGTTACCACGTGGATCGAATCCTTCTTTTGGTCCCATAAGGACTTTGCTAAATAGTCGGCTTTCACGGTTTTATTTATTTCTCTCTGTGACCTGGTGGGTTTAATACTGTCTTTATCTCAAGTTTGCCAACCAGGAAGCTGAGGTTCAGTGAGAGTGAGTGACGTTGCTAAGACTGGATGGGGAACCCTAGCCCTGTTGTTGTAAAGACCCGGGCGTACCCTCGCTGGCCTGGCTCGGTAGATCGAGCGTCGGCCTGTATGGACTGAAGGGTCCTGGGTTTGATTCCAATCAAGGGCACATGCCGGAGGTGTGGGCTCAATCCCCAGTAGGGCGTGTGCAGGAGGCAGCCGAGTGGTGATTCTCTCTCATCATGGATGTTTTTATCTCTCCTTCTCCCTTCCTCTCTGAAATCAATAATATATATATATATATATATATATATATGTATGTATATGTACATATATATGCATATATGTACATATACATATACATATGTATATGAAAGACACAGGCGTAGATATTAATGCCATAAATGTGTGTCTATATAGTAGAGGTGTGTAGGCAGATGTGTGTAGTGCAAAGAGGTGGCATTTCCGATATGAGAGGATGAAAGATACAGGTAGAATTTGGCATGGGTTTGAGGCATCAGTGCAGTTCCTTAGTAACTGGGGAGGAGGGCGTACCCCGGGAGGGGAGATGGCAGAGGAGCAGGTATGGAAACTCCAGTGAAAGGCCGGTGTTGGCACATGACCGAGGGCTGGCTGGGCTGAGCGGCTGGTGTGTACTTATTGACCGAACAGGTGAGCACGGCCGTTCTCTGTCTCGGGCACACAGACAGGACGGGTGAGGACGGATGCCCAGGCGCACCCTCTGACCTGACTGTGGCCAGGACACCTGTGGGAAAGAGGCTGAACCCTGGCTGTATTTGGGGGTCAAACACACACAGCCCAAGGGCTAAATGGGAGGTGAGAGGCAGTGGGCACTGCGGCTGGGCCTTGAGGGGAAACCTGGCCAGTCCCCCCAACTCCCATTCCTCTCTCTCTCTCCCTCCCTTCTTTCCTCCCTTCCACTCTCTAAAAATCAATGGAAAAAAATATACTTGGGCTGGAATCGGTTTGGCTCGGTGGATGGTTTGTGGACTGAAAGGTCCAGGTTCAATTCCGGTCAAGGGCATGTATCATGGTTGCAGGTGCAGAAAGTGGCTGATCGATGTCTCTCATCGATGTTTCTAACTCTCTATCTCTCTCTCTTCCTCTCTGTAAAAAAATCAATAAAATATATTTAAAAATATATATACTTGGGTAGGATTAACAAAACAAAACTCACACACAAAAAGGAAAAAAAAAAAAGCCTGCCCCGTGTCCACGTGACCATCCTGTTCTAGTTTCCCATAAGACGAAACTCAGTTCACGCCCATCACCTCCTCTCCCACCCCTAGAAGCCGGGGTCTGCTCACTCCTGGACCAGGGAGAAGACGTTCCAGTGAGAGGTCCGGCCCCACCCCCTTCCTAACACGGCCTCTGACTCGAGAACCGCCCAGGAACGGGATGGGACCCAGCAGACACTGGAGATCCTGCCCGCCTCCACCGTTGTCTCAGAGACTCCTGGAAGGCACAGGGGGAGCAGAGAACTGCCCACGGCATTGGGGCACACGTCAAGCGGAGCCCACGGTGGCGAGGTCTGGGGACTCCAGAGGGGCTCGAGGCAGGAGAGGAGGACAGAGCCTGCTGCCCTGAGGGTGGACTTCCCTCGGGAGTGAGGGGCCTGGAGCCGTGTCTGCGACAGAGGCTGGGTGACCAGGAGGCCCACTTTCTCCAATCCGAACCCCTGCGGTGTGTCTGTGGGTGTGCTGGGAAAGGCACACGCAGAACCCTACATGCCCGTGTGACTATTTATTAAGCAAACACAACAAGCTTTTGGTAGTGAAATCACGAATTAACACCAATAACGAAAACAGTAGAAAAGCACAGTGGTATCTCAAGATACGAGTTTAATTCATTCCGTAACCTTGAGGCGTGGGAAACTATGAGACGCTCGAGTCGCGGTAAACGGGTGGGTCGTGTGCAGCCGGCCGATCCTCGCGATGACTCCTATCTCAACTGTTGCTCGTATTTCAAAGCAAAAATCGCTCGCTCCACGGCTCGTATCTCAAAAACCTCATATGTTAGGGCACTCGTATTTCGAGGTACCACTGTAGAAGAAACACACTTTTCTTTTTCTTTATTTTGGTCATAGTCTTCGTTTTTGTTTTATTCCATTAATCCTCACCTGAGGATATTTTTCCATTGATTTTTAGAGCGAGTGGAAGGAAGAGGGAGAGACAGAGAAACATCCATGTGAGGGAGACACATCGATTGGTTGCCTCCCCCAGAGGCCCCAACCAGGGCCAGGGATCGAGCCTGCAGTGAAGGTACATGCCCTTGACCGGAACTGAATGCAGGACCCTTCAGGCCGCAGGCCGACGCTCTATCCGTTAAGCCAAACCAGCGAGGGCTGGCCATAGCTTTCTCTTAAGACGTTGGCTTAGGGGACCATGAGTGCTGGTTGTGTTAGTACAACTTCTTCGTATTTGCCATCGAAAGAAGAACGCTCATTTCGAAGCAGCCTGTGGCTCCGAGCCTGCCCTTGTAAGCTGATCCTGCGAGCAGGGCAGCGAGCATTTCCCCGAGGACTCTGAGCCCGTGACCCCCACGGAACCCCTGAGGTCTGGAGGGGATGCCCGTGACACTGAGGAGGGAAAGGGACGAGCCGGGAGGGGGGTGTCTGGGCCCGGGGAGGAGGGAGGAGGGAGGAGGGAGGTCGTGTTTCTGGCACACGTGTGCCAGCAGAGCCGCGTTACCTTTTTAGTAAAAATATCCTTTTATTTTGAAACAGCTGCAGGCGCACAGGACGTTGCAAAAATAGTCCAGAGTTTGTGTGTGCCCTTCACCCAGTTTCCCCAGTAACCGGCTCCTGCCCAGTCACGGGTTGTGGTCCACGCCGGGACCTGACCTTGGCACGCCCCCGTGACCTCGGGAGGGAGCGTCCCCAGGTTTGGCCAGTTACCGCTTTTGTTTGCCTAAACAAGGGAAATGCTTTGGGATTTTTAGATCGTTTCTTTTACCAGTGTTAAAAATGAAAAAAACACCCAAAAAACAAAAAAAAAAAACAATACCCTTTATTTTTACCACAAAATCTCCCATTACATACTCTAAAAAAATTTAACTGACAGTGTTATTTGACTCAAGGCTAAGTAGGTTTTATGCAAATTAGTTTTGGTATGAAAAGGTAAAGGTTTTCTTTTCAGTTTCTAGAATAGATGATAGCTGTAGTCCCCGAAGTAATTTATGAAATCGCGCTTTTAAAAATTAAACTGAGACCGTGATTTCTAATAGGGTGGGTCCTGGGTCCTGGTCCCACCTGCTGCTGTAAACTGAGTGAAGTAATTTTATTTTATTTATTATTTTTTATCATGTTTTATTTTCAGTTGCAGGGGACATACAACATTAGTTGAGGTGTGCAACCCGGTGCTTACACATTACATAAACACAAGTGATCATTGTGTTAAGCCTCGTACCCGCCTGCCACCATACGTGATTATGGTAATGTTATGGACTAATTATCTATTTGTACCTAATCCCCGAGTGAAGTCATTTTAATTTTAAATTAAATTTTATTAATTTTATTTTTTATTTTTTAAAAGATATATTTTATTGATTTTTTACAGTTGGGAAGGGAGAGAGATAGAGAGCTAGAAACATCGATGAGAGAGAGAGACATTGATCAGCCACCTCCTGCACGCCCCCTCCTGGGGATGTGCCTGCAACCAAGATACATGCCCTTGACCGGAATCGAACCTGGAACCTTTCAATCCACAGGCCGAAGTCTGTCCACTGAGCCACACCGGTTTGGGCTAATTTTATTTATTTTTTGTTCATCATCACCTCGTGTGGTTCTGCGGAGCAGAAGGGTCGGGGTGAAATGGGTAGTACGGCCCTGGCGCAGAGTCTGTTCCGTGAGGTACTGGAGGACACTGTCAGATGGGAGAGGGGAGGAAGAGGAGCTGGGAAGGGAGGGAAGGGTTAGGTGATGTGATGGGAAGGGGCCAGCCTGCCTGTGGGAGCACGGTCAGCTTAGGGGGGGGGTGCGGTTGTCTTGGAGGACCCACCCGTCCAGGAGGACGGGAGGGCTCCGATGTGGTGGCCCCGAGAGGCTGGGAACCACTGGGGAGGGTGGCTGGCTTTCCCCTCCGCGGGGACAGAGCCAGGCGCCAGCGCTCGGAACAGGTGGGGGCAGACCTGCAGCAGCACACAGACTCTCACCTCATTTCCGGAAAGCCAACGTCCCACCTGCCTGTCCTTCCACTGGGAAGATGGTTTAAACCAGTGGTTCTCAACCTGTGGGTCGCGACCCCTTTAGAGGTTGAAAGACCCTTTCACAGGAGTCGCCTAAGACCATCGGAAAATGCAGATATTGACATCATGATGCATCACAGTAGCAACATGTCATGGTTGGGGGTCACCACCCCACAAGGAACTGTATGCAAGGGTCTCGGCCTCAGGAAGGTGGAGAACCGCGGGGTTAGACTGTAGATCCTGACTCCCAGAGTCTAAGAGATGAGAGCGCGACAGCAGCTCGTAATCCCCTCCCCGTGGTGCCCAGGCCTTCCCTCTGGAGTGGTGTCTCTCCCAGAGCCCTCCTCTCGCTACACTAGCCCTCGAGGGAAGTGGTAAAACCATCCGGACCACAAGGAATCTGACAAAAAGACAGGAAAAACCAGAACAGGTGTGTTTGTACATGCTCCTGCCCAGCCGCCATGGAACTGCCATTCACATCAGCATCCACTGCGGTCTGTTCTCCTCTTATTCCTTGGGCCACAGTTTAAAAGGGTTTTTGCTTTGGGTGTTTCGGGTCACGCCCACCTTTCAATGTAAGACGTCGCTTTAACGCAGGCAAAATGGAGTATTTCCTCTTCCGGCCTCACCCACCGCGTGAGGAAACCTCTGTAACGTGGGTACCGACGGCCCTAAGATGACCCGGTCACTGGACTGTGTACACTTTGTCTCGGTGTTTTAAGGAACACAGACCCCGGACTCACTGCGTGTTTGCAGTTGTTTTACAGTGAAGAGGACACAGTGATTGGTGGATGGGCTGGGATCACACCGGCAACCCACGTACGTGTGTGTCTGTGACTGGAATCAAACCCAAGACCCTTCCAGCCTGGGCCCGATGCTCTGACCACCGAGAAGGCCGGGTTCCAGGTAAAATAAAGAATTTTCATGGAGACATCTGTATATCACTTTACACAGAAGAGATGGCCCAGGACAGAGGTCGGCAAACTGCGGCTCGCCACTCGGTTGACGGTTTGCCGACCACTGGGATAGGGGCTAATCACCAGGAACAACAACAGCCGGTAATTATTGGAACGAGAGTCTAGTTCTGTGGTCGGCAAACTTCTTAGTCAACAGAGCGGCAAATCATGGCTGTGAGCCGCAGTTTGCCGACCACTGGCCTAGGATGCACTGTTAGGGCTAGTTCCCACAGGCTGAGAACCGCCAGCAGGGTCGCCTAAGACCATCGGAAAACACAGATATTTACATTATGATTCATTACGGTAGCAAAATGACAGTGATGAATGGCAACGACAATAATTTTGTGGTTGAAGGTCCCCACCACGCGAGGAGCCGTGTTAAAGGGCCGCGGCGTTAGGAGGACTGGGAACCACGGGCTGGTCTGTGGGTTGTTCTGTCTGAGTCAGGGAAGGGCGGGAACTGTGGGCAGCGTTCAGACTTAACTTGTACACGGAACTGAGGTCCCCACGCCACCCATGTGTGTGACTGCCGGCCCGGCTCCTTAAGCAGGCGGGGACCTTTGCCGATGGTGCTGTGTGCTGGGAGAGGCGAGCTGTTCGTGCCCCTAAGACCCCAGGTTGGCCTGCGACAGGTGAGGAGCAGACAACACGCATGTCCGCCAGCGGCTGGGAAGCACCAGTCCACGCGGCCTGGCGTGTGCTGGGAGAGCCTCGTCCCTTTACCGTCACGCGTCTGCGGCCCCGTGTTCCGTGGCCGTGCCACTCCATTTCCAGGTCCCACCGAGGGAGAGGGGGGTCAGGCTCCAGGGGTGCCTGCAGCTTTCCCCAGCCACCTTGTCCCCTACGAGCCGGGCACTGGGGTGCGGAACCCCTGGGTCTCCCCGCAGGCCCGGTTCGGGGCGGGGCGGGCAGTACCACCTGCTGGAAGCATGGCACCCAGAGGCAGGTCCTTCTAGCGCAGCATTTCTCAACCTGTGGGTCGCGACCCCTTTGGGAGTTGAACGATCCTTTCACAGGGGTCGCCTAAGGCCAGCGGAAAACACCTATTTCCCATGGTCTTAGGAACCAACACACCGCTCCTCGGTGCAGCAAAGTGTAGCCATGGAGTTTACTGTTGTCCTATGAAGACTGTTGCCCATGCTATACCAGGATTCAAGACAAAACTTCATTTATTTGTCATTAGAAATAAATATTTCACAATATATAATTACATATTGTTTTTGTGATTCATCCCTATGCTTTAATGATGTTTAATGTGTAACAATGAAAATACATCCTGCCTATCAGATATGTACATGACAGTTCATAACAGTAGCAAAATGACAGTGATGAAGTAGCCACGGAAATAATGTTATGGTTGGGGGTCATCACCCCATGAGGAGCTGTCTTAAAGGGTCGCGGCCTTAGGAAGGTTGAGAACCGCTGTTCTAGAATCAGGCCCAGCAGGTCCCATCCCAGCGCCCTTCTTGGATACTCGCACAGAGCCTAACCCTTTGATCTGCCCCTGCCACGGGCTCAGGATCCTGGGAACCGGCTGCCGGTCCAGGGGCGCATGGGGCCACCTTGGTGCCCGGAGAGGAGATGGCTGGAGGAGCCACCGGGCACAGGCGCCAACCTAGGGCTCACACCGCCAGTTCCCTGGGCTGCACTGGGACGGAGGCCACGTCCCGTCTGAGGAGCCGGGGGAGCGGTGACGCGGTCCTTTCTCCCCTGGAGGCCGGCCCGGTCGGGCGGGTGAGCGCGCAGCAGCTGCTGGCGGCGACCGAATGGAGCCGCGCGCCAGGCCCGGGGCTGTGCCTGTCACTCGCCCGCCGACCGGGCAGGTCCGGGCGCGCGTGGCGCACAGCCAGGCCGGGCACCCCGGCCCCCGGCCCCTCCTCCCCATCCTCCCCACATTGCGCCCCGGGGGTGCGGGCGCCCCGAGGGAAAGAGGGAGGGAAGGAGGCAGGCGGGGGCTGAGCTGCGCGAGCTTGGGGGCCGGCGGGACGGCCGGGGCGGCTGGCGCGGCGCCCGGGGGCGGGCGGGCGGGGACGGGTAAAGCGGGCGGCGGGCGGGCGGGCGGCGGGCACTGGGCGGGCGGGCAGCGGGCGGCGGGCGCGCACCATGCCGTCCTTCGACGAGGCGCTGCAGCGCGCGGGCGAGTTCGGGCGCTTCCAGCGGCGCGTGTTCCTGCTGCTGTGCCTGACGGGCGTCACCTTCGCCTTCCTCTTCGTGGCCGTCGTCTTCCTGGGCAGCCGGCCCGAGCGCTTCTGGTGCCGCGGGCCCGGCGCGGCCGCGCTGGCCGAGCGCTGCGGCTGGAGCGCCGAGGAGGAGTGGAACCGCACGGCGCCCGAGCGCGCGGCCCGCGG
>PVJN01027906.1:0-27670 GCA_004026805.1 Lasiurus borealis
ATGTTAATAAATCTTCTGCTGGTCTGCAGCCCTGTGCTTCCTCCAAGGTCCCCCAATTTCTAAATTTTCCTAAGCCTGTCTTTTTCACCCTAAAAATTCCCATTTCAGTGACACCTTCAGATCCCCCTCTGCCCCTGCCCACACTCCAGCATCACACTCCATGTCCCATGCTGCTCACACCACTGTTACCCCCTTTCAGGAGGAACTTACCTCCAGGCCAATTGGCTATTGGGACCATCTGAAACTACAGGAATACCATAAGTTTAGAGAGCTGCTGTGCAGGAGACACCCTTATGGGTCAGGTTTCACTTCAGTGTGGCTTTGGCAGTCACTGTGTCTTCCCCTTGAGTGTGTCACTTATGGATGTGAAGTTATAATCTGGTATGGTCTCACACTGGCCATGGGGTACACTGGCTCTTAGATCTCCAAGGAGGTGCATAGAGAGATCTGCAGATTCCTCCTGGAAGTGCCAGATGAGGCCCAGCAGTGAAGCAAGGCAGGCTGGTGCTGGTGCTGACCCTAGGTCTTTTATTGATAGCTTTGGGGCTCCTTGACCTAGCTATAGCTTGTTTGACAGGTTTTAGGCTTAGAAAGGGCAGGCCATTCATATGCAAAAGCTGCTGTTCACAGCTTGGATGGGGTTGTAAATTGGGTAGGGTGAGTCTCAGGGAATCTCCAAAGGGGAGCAAATAGCAATGGCTGCCAGTTAGCCCTGCCCTGGGAGGTCCCAGCATGGGAACAACAACTGCTGTGAGCACCTAGATATGGAGGAAAGCTGCCCTTGTGTTCTTGCCCTGAAACCAGACAGCCCAGTATCTCCCCATATGAGTGTGGGTCACCCAACACTGGAGCACAGAGCAAGTGGGAGCTTATAAATTCAGTTCAACCAGTGCTGGCCTTTTAAGAGGAGCAGCTGGGTCTCTAGCAACCTGAGTCTCACTGAGCCCAAATCCACACTTGTTTTTACACTCTTTAGTTCTTACTGCCCATAGGGACTTCTTTACCAAGCTCTGGGACCCTGGGCTGGATGGGGCTAGGACTCTTTGGTCCTCCAGGAGGCCTCTGCAGAGGCAATCTCCCTCTGAATTAAAAAGGGGCACTGGACCAGCCTGCTTTGGGCTCCACACCTTCTACCAGTTGCAATGCACTTTCCTTTTTACCTCTCTAGTTGTAGTACTTCCACTCAACCAGCTTTCCCAGGATTCTGGATGATAGCTCTTTTGTATTTTAGCTGTAATTTTGATGTGATTGTGGGAGGCAGCAAGTGCAGGCATTTATCTATGCTGTCATCTTGATTCTTCTTGAAAAATATCTTGGAAATCTTTTCTGTGCATACACGCTGAAGTGGTCAGGAAAAGCATTTCATTCTGAATACTTTGGTAATATAAATAAGTTCTGAGGTGTGATTTTGGGTTATTTTAAAATGACTTATTTAGCCTGAAAAAACCAGCTATTTGAAACCCATGTATTTATTATGACCAACTGGTTTGCTTTACCAAGATCATTGCCTATTATCAGGAACCCTATAACCATCCAAAGACTCTAAGGTCTATAGATCTTTGCTGACAATAAACTGTCAGAAATGTCCAGATTAAAAATACAGGGATATGACAGCTTCAACCTTGCTGTGCTGTTCCCAGATATGGAGAGTCTACCCAAGTAATCATACAGCAAAGGAAGAATTCCTTATTGGCTATCTGTATGTGTTTATAATAGGGTTCTAGAGCAATGTATAATTTCCCATTATTTTCACATTCAGTTGGCCATATTATTCCAAGTGGGACTGAGAATTGGTGCCAGCAAACAAAGGTTACTTCTCAACTGATACTGTGACGGGCACACATTACATTTGTCTTCAGGGCAGGCTTAGCATCCTAGCAAAATTCTATCGATACATGAATATTTGTAAGATTGTAAACTATGCTTTCTTTCAGTGTTTAGGTCCAAGACAAGATTATTCCTTGTTGCAAAATTATTGTTGATTGTGTAAGATAGAACAATTTTAAGAGTGAAAGGAAAGAGTTCTGAAGTATAAAACGAAATTCTTGAAAAACATGGGAATTTGAAATGTTTTATTTCCTTTCTCACTTTTTTTTAGGTTCAAGAAGATTTGCTTAGAGAAGGATTTAAAAAGAAATCTGAAGAATTGAGTGCAGAGATCAATCATTTGAGAAATATGATTGATACTACTCAAAATGATAATTCTTCCTGGATTCAAAAAGCCATAAGTAGAATTGCCCCTGAGATCTTTTCAATATTGTGTGCTCCTGGTAAACTTATTGGTAATATTGTGAGAGGCATTGGATCACTGTTTAAAAAGAAATAATTCTCCTTTGAAAGAAATTATAGAATGTGGATATATGCTATGGCTTGTTTTTAGTGTACATTCTTTTTAATTTCAGTCATCCAACTCTTAAACAAAAAAAGGTGCATACTGAAGGATATCAATGCCTAGCCCTCATTAGATAGAATTAATGCTCCTATGCTTTGATATAGCATGTTTACTTTATGAAATATGCATGTTTAAATAAATATACTTACAAACAATTTGACTTATCACTTTAAATGACAAAAAATTGGAAATTACTAAAATATTTGTCTATATAAATTGGTAATATAATTTAACATGTGCACATGTTGGAATATTATGCAGTCAGTAAATAGATAATTCAGCTCTATTTTTATAAATATACAACAATGTTGGAAACACATTGTAAGGTGAAAAAAAAGGAGGTACACAAGAAGTGTATAATGTGTTTACTGAATAAAATGTAAGTACTATGTGCATAGGTATGTGTACACATTGAATACCTATGGGAGCCCTCAAAAAAGTAATATCAGTTCCTACTCGGGGGAAATGTAAACAGGGTAAATATCTCACATATTTTTCATTATATATTCTTTCTTTTGAATACTATAAAAATCATAAATAAATAAATAACAAAGAAATGTAAAGTACAATATAAATAATGATAATAATAACAAGAAAACATAAAAAATAGCTATTAGATCATGAAAGTTCTCACTGCTTCTAAAAATGACACCAGCCTTCAAAAGTAGGGATTTCAGCTTAAGTCAAAGTATACAAAGTATAAAATTTGTATCCTCATCTTGTTTCCTTTTAGGTCTGGTTCTCAATTCATTATATTTGCTTCAAAACTAAGACATACACTTTTCTATCTCTCTTGGAAATCTCAGCTAAAATAGCTTCTCCTTCCTATCCTGAATTGTACTCCCAAGTTATTAGAAACAAATTATCACATAAGAACATGCACTGGTGAGAGAGATCCTATCATCCTTAAAAGTGCAGTAGTGGCCTCTATGTTCTAAGCAAGAGTCAAAGGGACATGTGCTACTGCACAACTGGATGGCCTGCTGGGGTTGGGGATGATAAACCTTGTCACATGGAGGCCAGGTTTTGGCATGTGTAAAATGCCATCAGTATCATTGTTTGCCTTAGATCAGGCTGCTATATAAAGTTACCATACATTGTATGTCTCAGAGAAGGCAAATATTTATTTCTTCTAGATCTGGAGGCTGTTAGTTTGAGATCAGTGTGCCAGCATTGGTTTCTTGGTCCAAATTCTCTTCTTGATTTGCAGAGGGTTGCTTTCTTGTTGTATCTTCACATGGTGAAAAGGGTTGGGAAGAGCTCTCATGATTTTTATAATTGGATAGTCAAACAATAAACAAGAGAGAGAATGTAAGTTAGTAAAACATAATTGTCAACCTAAATGTATGGCCGCAAAAATTAACTTTCAAAAATGGGTGAACATTTTATCTTTGGAGGAGAATTTTTCTTGAAAAAGTTTGAAAATGTTCAAATATTTTACTTTAGGCAAAAATAAAGATAGGCCAAATATAATGTCTGCATTATAAAAATGAATAAAGATCCAAAACTGTAATAGATATGTGAAACAATAACTGTTGATTGTATAAAAAATCATAATAATGTATTCTGGGATTTAAAAAGAGCCGATAAAATAAACATAAAATAATTCCCTAAGAGTCTGGATATAAATTTTAAGGTCCTTGAATTGTTTTGAGGAGAGACTAAAGTGAGTAATTTTGGGTTTCATGATTTAAGTCTAAAGATTGCATTTATAATGTAATCAGTTCAAGAACAGAGAAAGTTTTCAATTTCTATATAGGAGACATAAAAATTATTTTCATACATCTCAGCAAGTAAAAAAAAACACACAAAACAGATGAAAAATTTCAACTAAAGTTAGAAAATAAGTTTGAAAACATGATGATCCACTTAGAGAAACCTATACCCAACAATGCTAGAATATGCTTTATTGGTAAGGCACACTAAAAATTTCACATGAATTTTACATGTACCAAATCACAAGGCAAGATTAATTATCTTATGTCAGATTCTCTAAAAGCAGAGACCAGGTGGTGGGCTCTTGTTCATGTGATTTATTGAGGATGTGCTTTCAATAGAAGGAGTCTAAGAAAAGTGGGAGAGGGAAAGAAAATAAAAATGAAAAGAGGCTTTGGTTGCAGGCAAAAAAATGGCTTCAAGCTGATCCACTGGGATCTCTGTAGCACAAATAGCATGAGAGTTTTTCCCTCCTTAAAGTAAAGTGCTAGACATTTCTATCTTACAAGGCATCTGGGGGCCATCCATCTTGAGCAGAGCAGCTCTTAAAGAAATTCTCCAAAGAGCAGCTGTGAGCTTTTAGCAACAAACATGCACAGGAATAGAAGGATGGAAGCAATGTCTTGTAAGATCATCTAACTGAGGCACTAACAGCAAAAGCACCCATATAAAGATGAATATTTTCATACCTACCTTGTGCTATGATGTATGTATGCCACACTTACCACCCCTGGTGGGGTCCTGTCATCTAGGCAGCCTGTTACCTAATTTTAGAATCCCTTTACAGAAACTTATTTTTCAGAGCTCTGTGATTATAATCTACTGCTGGTTGAATTCCCTAGGAAGCATATTCTATGACTGAAATTTGTATGTAAAATTTTTCTAGGGAACACTACTGGAAAGAGTATTTATGAAAGGATGTTGAAGGAAATGGGACTGCGTAGGAAGGGAAGGTTAGCCACAGTCTTAACAATTGTTTCACCCATTTCAATGCAGGACCCTGATCATCTGTAGTTCTTCTCTTTTCCCCAGTTTTTAAGAGGTTGGTCATGGAATGATGAACACCCTAAGAAAAGTCAAGGCTTTGAGGAAGATGACTATTCAGAAGAGAGCTGAAAATTGAGTTACATATATTTGTAGGAGAGGGTGTAATTTAGAATGAAGTAATCTTAAAAGGTTAGGGGACATGGGAGAGGTGGAAAGTCCTGAAAATGATGGATCTGTATACTTCATTGAGGTTCAAGAGGATTCATGTAGGGTTGTAGATGAGCTTCACAATACTAAAAAGAAAGTGATGGGCAAATAATTGAATTTTTAATGGCAAGTTTCATAAGTGGAAATGTTATTCTTAATTCCAAAATTTGACCCTGTGTTGTACTTAGGGTTCAATAAACAAACAAACAAGAAGAAACAAAAAAACAAATCCAGGGGTCAAAAAATGGCAGCGGAATAGATGGACGCATCTGGAGCTTTGTTGCTGGGCAGAGGGAGAGAGAACAGCTGAGAGTCACACTGGGAGTGTTTATTGGCAAGTTAAGAGTCAGTTATCAGCTAGGAGAAGTTAGGGGACTGCTGGATGGGGCTCTCCTGGCCAGGCAGCCCCACTCCCATGGGGTTTTTGTTTGCTGGAGCCACCTGCAAGAACGCGGAGACCGTGCCATCTTCCAGAGGGAGGTGGATGTCTGTGGTGGTCTGAACGCTGCAGCTGAATCACTCACCGAACAGTCGGTGACCCAGAACACTGCTCTCCAATCAGCACAGACACACAGTGGACTCAGAGGAGATCCACATGGGACACGGAAAGATCAGATTTCGCCTGGGATAAAGTGAGGTCTCCTGTCCCGCAGAACAGAGACGCACACACTGTGGGAACTGGGTTGCGGGAAAGCTGCTTCTGGAGAGGTCCATGGATGTGGGGCAGGGCGTGATCCCTAAGTGTGGAAGCAAACTCTCGGGGGAGCTCTAGAATACAACTCATTTTGATCTGAGGTAGAAGGACAGCCCGGGAGTTATTACAGTGTCCCAGCTGCAAAATCCCCACAAACTGGTTTTGAGTCCCATAGAATAGCAGGATCTGAGCACAGCCTAGAGAGGTGCTGTGCTTTGTCTCAGAGGTCAATTTCAAAACACTGCCACCCATTGGATGACCCACAAATTGACTCTGGCTTAACCACAAAAGAATAAAGAGATTAAGAACACAGCAGTGGAACACAGGGATCTGCAATACCCTTTCTACTGGGAAACAGGAGTGCCAAGCAGAACAATAGTGGAAGTGAATGACCATTCTATTATTTTTCTTTTTCTTTCTTTTTTATTTTATTTTTTATTTTTGCATATTTTAATTAAAAATTATTTTTCTCTTTCCTCCTCAATTGATTTTACCTTTTTAATTACATTGGTACCTCAAGATACAAGTGTCCTAACATACGAGATTTTTGAGATACGAGCTGTCAAGCAAGCGATTTTTGCTTTGAAATACGAGCAAGAGTTGAGATATGAGTAATTACACGGATCGGCCAGCTGCATATGACCCCCCAGTTTACTGCAACTCGAGCATCTCATAGTTTCCCATGCCTCAAGGTTACAGAATGAATTAAGCTCATATCTTGAGGTACCACTGTATTACATTTTTGTTTTCAATTAGTATTATTACCACTACTATTTTACTTTTTTAGAAAAAAAAACAAATGTCATTTTCTTTTCTCTTTATTTTACTTTGGGATTAGAGTTCTGCATTCTATTTTCATATTTTCTTTAGCATAATTTTACTCCATCTCAAGTCTACCTTTATGCCAACACTTTCCTCCTAACTTTCTCCAATTTGTCGTCTTGTTTCTCTTTCCCTTTTGCAAACTTTAGATTCTCCATATTCTTTCTCTTTACCTGGTTAAAATTTCACCCCACTTACATATATCTAATTTCAAATCCCCTACTACAAGTTCATACAAACCTCTCTCTTCTTTTTTTCACTATCCAAAAAGTTGTTTTTCTCTATGCCCTTTTGTTGCTATTTGCCTGGATGGTGATTATATCGACTTTTTGTACTTTTTTGTGAGATTGTTTTAACTTATTCTACTTGTTTTATTTTGCTTTTGTTTACTTTGTTTTGTTTGTTTTTTGCCTCCCTCAATACCAGTTGTTATTTGTAGTTTGTATTTATCTCCAGGTACTGTTGCTGGTCTTTGTTGGGATTAGTGACTGTTCTATTGGAGTTTTCTGACATCTATATTTTGTTCCCCTTTTTTCTCTTATCCTCTTTCTTTTCTCTCTTTATTTCGCTTTCTCTTTTCTTCCTCCTCTTCTTCCTCTTCTTCTTCTTCTTCTTCTTCTTCTTCTTCTTCTTCTTCTCCTTCTCCTTCTTCTTCTTCTCATTTTTATTTTATTTTATTTTATTTTCATTTATTTATTTTTATTTCTCCCTCTCCCAATTTGATTTTGGCAATTCTTTCCTTTCTATCTTCCTCATTTTCCTCTTCTTCTTTCTCTACTTACCCCTAATTTGTCTTTCATTGGTGGTCACCTTATTGGTGATTATTAACATCATGAATAGATTTCTGTTTAGTGCCTAGTGTGCTGTACTGGGTTGTGTTGTAGTTTGTGCCTTTGAATCAACGTAAGAGAGACAACTACATAACCAGACACCCGGAGAAGAAAGACCATGGGCAAAAGAACAAATAGCCCACATACGACAGAAAGGCAGGTATCACCAGAAAAGGCAGTAAACTAAATAGAAGCAGAAATAAGCCTTCCAGAGCAAGAGTTCAGAGAAATGAACATAAGGTGGATGAAAAGAATGGAAGACAAATTCAACAATATGAGTAAGAGCCAAGATGAAATGAAGAAGAAGCAAGAAGAAATAAAAAATGACATCAGTGCTTTAAAGAACTCAATAGAAAGCATCAAAAGTAGACTAGAAGAAGCAGAGAACCACATCAGTGAGCTAGAAAACATGGTAGGAAAAAATAACCAAGTACAGCAGCTTCTAGAAAAAAAAATTAAAAAGCAAGAGGAGAGCCTAAGGGAACTTTGGGATAACACACACACACAAAGAAAAAAAACAACATCCGCATAATTTGGGTTCCAGAAAGAGTAGAAAATGAGCAAGGATTAGAGAACCTGTTTGAAGAAATAATGACAGAAAATTTCCCCAATTTAGGAAAGAAAAACCCCACACAAATCCAAGAAGCTCACAGAGTCCCAAGCAAAAGGAACCCCATAAAACCGACACAAAGGCACATTATAATTAAATTGGCAAACACCAGTAACAAAGTAAGAATCTTAAAAGCGGCCAGAGAGAAACAGAGAGTTACCTACAAAGGAACCCCCATAAGACTAGCTACTGATTTTTCAACAGAAACTCATCAGGCCAGAAGGGAATGGAATGAAATATACAAAGTCATGCAAAAGAAGGGTCTGAATCCAAGAATAATGTACCATGCAAGGTTTTAAATCAAAATTGAAGGTGAAATCAGAAGCTTCACAGACAAAAAAGGACTAAGGGAATATATTACCACCAAACCAGTAATGCAGGAAATGTTAAAGGGTGTGCTGTAATAAAAAGAAATAGGAAGCGAGGAAGGAACTCTGGGATAAAGACTAAAAAATGGCGACAGATAAGTACCTATCAATAATAACTTTAAATATAAATGGATTAAATGCTCCAATCAAGAGACATAAGGTAACAGATTGGATAAGAAAACATGATCCATATATCTGCTGTTTACAAGAAACCCGCCTCAGAAAAAGAGATGCACACAGATTGAGGGTGAAAGGATGGAAGATGGTATTTTAGGCAAATGGAAATGGAAAAAAAACTGGGGTGGAATACTTATATCTGACAAATTAGATCTCAAAGTGAAGGACATAGAAGAGATAAAGAAGGCCACTTCATAATACTAAAGGGAACAATCCAATAAGAAGAAATAACTCTGGTAAACATATACGCACCCAATATAGGAGCAACTAAATACATAAAAAAACTCCAGAAGGATATTAAGGGAGGGATTGATAGCAATACAATCATAGTAGGAGACTTTAATACCCCATTGTCACCACTGGACAAATCCTCTAAACAAAAAATCAGCAAAGAAACATCAATCCTAAATGACTCACTAGACCAAATGGAATTGATTGACATCTTCAGAATATTTCACCCCAAAGCCACAGAATATACATTCTTCTCGAGTGCACATGGGTCATTTTCAAAGACAGATCATATGTTGGTTCATAAGAAAATCTCTTCAAATTCAAGAAGATAGAAATCATATCAAGCATTTTCTCAGACCACAGTGGCATAAAACTGGAAATCAACTATAATAAAAACAATGGAGAGAAATCAAACACAGGGAGATTAAACGGCATGCTATTAAACAATGACTGGGTAACCAGAGAGATCAAGGAAAAAATAAAAAACATCATGGCAACAAATGACAATGACAACACAACAATACAAAATTTATGGGACACAGTGAAAGCAGTCTTGAGAGGGAAGTTCATAGCCCTACAAGCCTACTGCAAAAAACAGGAAACAATGGTAATAAGTTACCTAACCCTACAACTCAAAGAGCTAGACCGAGAGCAACAAGAAAGCCCAGTGTATGCAGAAGGAAGGAAATAGTGAAGATCAGAGTGGAGATAAACAACTTGGAGACCAAAGAAACAATTCAAAAGATCAACAAAACAAAGAGCTGGTTCTTTGAAAGGATAAACAAGATTGATGGACCTCTAGCCAGGCTCACCAAGAGGCAAAGAGAGAAGACCCAAATAAACAAAATCAGAAATGAAAGAGGAGAAATAACAACAGACCCTACCAAAATACAAAGGATTGTTAAAAAATACTATGATCAACTCTATTCCAACAAATTGGACAACCTGCAAGACATGGAGATACTCCTAGAAAAATATAACCTTCCAAAGCTCAATGAGGAGGAATCTAAACATCTCAATAGTCCAAAAACTATGGAAGAAATTGAAGCAGTCATTAAAAAGCTTCCAGCAAATAAAAGCTTGGGACCAGATGGCTACACAGGAGAGTTTTACCAAACTTCAAAGGAAGAATTAAAACCTATCCTCCTCAGACTATTCAAAAACTTTCAAGAAGAAGGAACACTTCCAAACACCTTCTCTGAAGCCAGCATTACCCTAATACCAAAACCAGATAAAAACAACACAATGAAAGAGAATTATAGGCCAATATCTCTCATGAACATAGATGCCAAAATCCTCAACAAAATTCTAGCAAATAGGATCCAGCAGTACATCAGAAAGGTCATACACCATGACCAAGTAGGATTCATCCCAGGAATGCAGAGATGGTACAATATCCACAAATCAATAAACGTGATACATCACATAAACAAATTGAGAGATAAAAATCACATAGTCATATCAATTGAAGAAGAAAAAGCATTTAACAAATCCAACATCCTTTCTTGATAAAAACTCTCAGCAAAGTGGGAATAGAAGGATCATACCTCAACATCATAAAAGCCACATATGATAAACCCACAGCTAACATCATACTCAATGGGCATAAACTAAAACCATTTCCTCTAAGAACAGGAACAAGACAGGGATGTCCACTCTCACCTCTCCTGTTCAACATAGTACTGGAAGTATTAGCCATTGCAATTAGACAAGAAGAAAAAATAAAAGGCATCCAAATTGGAAAAGAAGGAGTAAAGCTGTCCTTATTTGCAGATGACATGATACTGTACATAAAAAAAACCTGAAGGAATCCATCCCAAAACTAATTGACTTAATAAATGAATTTGGCAATGTAGTAGGATGTAAAATTAATGCCAAGAAATCTGTGGCATTTCTATACACTAATAGTGAAATTATAGAAAGAGAGACTCAAAAAGCAATCCCATTTACCAATGCACCAAGAAAATTAAGATACCTAGGACTAAACCTAACTAAAGAGGTAGAAGACCTATATGTAGAAAACTACAGGACACTGAAAAAAGAGATAGAGGAAGTTGTTAACAGATGGAAGAACACACCATGCTCAAGGATTGGGAGAATCAACATCATTAAAATGTCTATAGTACCCAAAGTAATCTATAGATTCAATGCACTACTCATTAAAATACCAATGACATATTTCACAGACCTAGAAAGAATTCTTCATAGATTCATCTGGAACAAAAAAAAGACCAGCAATTCTGAGAAAGAAGAATAAAGTAGGTGGGATCTCAATAGCAGATTTCAAGCTATATTACAAAGCAACTGTTCTCAAAACAGCCTGGTACTGGCACAAGAACAGACATATAGACCAATGGAATAGAATAGAAAACAAAGACATCCACCCAAATGACTATGCTTAATTAATATTTGACAAAGGAGGCATGAACATACTATGGAGCCAAGACAGCCTCTTCAATAAATGGTGTTTGGAAAATTGGACAGATACATGCAAAAAAATGAAATTGGATCACCAACTCACACCAAATGTAAAAATAAACTCAAAATGGATATAGGACTTAAACATTAGAAGGGAAACCATAAAAATACTAGAGGAATCCTCAGGCAGCACAATCTCAGACATATGCAGAAAGAACTTCTTCACTGATACTGCTCCGAAGGCAATGGAAGCTAAAGAATAAATAAACAAATGGGACTACATCAAAATAAAAAGCTTTTGCACAGCAAAAGAAACCATCAACAAAACAACAAGAAAGACCACTGTATGGGAGAACATAATTGCAAATGTTATCACTGATAAAAGTTTAATCTCCAACATCTACAGCCAACTTATTCAACTTAATAAAAGGAAGATAAATGATCCAATAAAAAAATGGGCAATGGACCTAAATAGAAACTTTTCGTAAGAAGACAGAAGGAAGGCCAAGAGACACATGAAAACATGTTCAAAGTCAGTAATTATTCGAGAGTTGCAAATCAAAATGACAATGTGATACCATCTTACACCTTTCAGAATGGCAATCATCAACAAATTAACAAACGACAAGTATTGGCAAGGATGTGGAGAAAAAGGAACCCTTGTGCACGTTGGTGGGAATGCAGACTGTTGCAGCCACTGTGAAGGACAGTATGGAGTTTCCTAAAAAAACTAAAAGTGGATCTCCCATTTGATCCAGCAATCCCACACTTAGGAATTTATCCTAAGAAATCACAAATACCAATCAGAAGGATTTATGCACCCCTATGTTCATAGCAGCACAATTTACCATGGCTACAATTTGGAAACAGCCTAGGTGCCCGTCAGCAGATGAGTGGATCAGAAAACTGTGGTACGTCTACACAATGTAATTCAATGCTGCCATTAAAAAGAAGGAACTCTTACCATTTGCAGCAACCTGGATGGAACTGGAGAGCCTTATACTTTGTGAAATAAGCCAGTCTATAAAGGAGAAGCATCACATGATCTCACTCATTTGTGGATAATAAAGAACATTGTAAACTGATGAACAAAAGGATAGATACAGAGGCAGTAAAGCATCAAACAGACTGTCAAATTATAGCAGGAAGATTAAGGAGAGGTGGGGTAGATAAGAGATCAATCAAAGGACTTGTATGCATGCATATAAGCATAACCAATGAACATAGACATTGGGGGGTTGGGGTGCTTGGGAGGGAGGGAGGTAACGGGCAGATATGTATACATGTAACACAATAAAAAAATAAAACAAACAAATCCAGAACCAATAAGATATGTATGTATGTGTGTATATATATATATATATATATATATATATATATATATGAAATTTATTGAAAGGAATTGGCTGAAATAATTATGGAACTTATTAAATCCAAAACCTGCAAAGTGAGCCAGCAGGCCCAGTAGAGCTGTTGTTCCAATTCTAGTCTAAAGGCCTGGTAGAGCCAAAGTTTCAAATGAAGTTCAAAATCTACAGGAGACTTTAGTATACAGGTACCTATTGTTTACAAATAAGTACATCCTTGTAACTACCACCCAGATAAAAATATAAAGCATTACTTTAATCCCAGTAATATTTCTACTTCTGGTTACCTTTGATTAACTAATACTCGGACTTCTATCACCAAGCAAAGTTTAGTCTGTCTTAACTTCATATAACACAACTCCATGTACTCTTTTCTGAGTTGTTTGCTCAATGTTTTCTTTTGATAGTCATCCCTGTTGCCCACAGAAGTTCATTATCTTCATTGCTCCACAAAGCATTTCTCAGACTTAGCACTCTTGATATTTTTAGCTGGAAATTATATATATTCTGTGGGAGCTGTCTTGGGAATTGTAGAATGTTTAACAGGCAGCACAAGCCTCTAAACTCAAGATGCCACAGTATATGTACTTCTAATCAACCCATTTGTGACAATAAAATATGTTTCCAGTCATTACTAAATGTCAGCTGGGGCCAAATCACCAACTTTAGGAACTATTGATCTGGATTCATTAAAACTGTCTCTTGTTACATCCCAATCACATAATAGATATCCCAGAATCTAAACAGACATAATGGCTGAGAATGTATGGAAGTAAGGGCCATTTAACAATGCCTGAGGAAAATAACTTTTTTTAATCTCAAAATATGCTTAACTTGCCTGACTCTGTGGAGAAGCTAAAAGCAGTGTTACTGACTCACTTATACTTTGTTGTTGTTCGGGCTTTATTAATGAGTAAAGAAGTACGTGCTATTTTATTAAAATTTTTAATGATTTATTTGTTAATCCTCACCTGAGGTTATTTTTTCTAATGATTTTTAGGGAGAATAGAAGAGAGAGGGAAAGACAGAAAGAAACATTGATGTGAAAGAAATACATTGATTGATTGCCTCCTTCCTGCATGAGCCCTGACCAGGTCCCAAGCCAGGGAGGAACCTGCAACCTAGTGAATGCCCTTAACTGAAAAGTAATTCAGACCCTTTGTTCTGCAGGCCAAAGTTCTATACACTGAGCCAAACTGCCAAAGGCATTTTTTAGGTGTTATTTAGAATGATTGTATATAAATAATTTAATTCAGAATAAAATCCAAACCCTTAATGTTAACACAAAGCAAATTTTAGCACAACCTCTAAAGTTCTTTGGTTTTGCTTAATAAATTTCTTACTTAGAGATAGTGTCTTTGAATGACAGAACAATAAAAGGCAAACCTAACATAGAAGGTGATGACGATGATAATGATAATGATAATGATAATGATGATTGTGATAACTAGGATGATAAAAACAAATATTGTATTAACAAGAGCTCATTTTTTCAGTTCATGTTTTCTGTATTGATGAATTTTCATATTTTTTGCAAGGTTACAATGAAGAAAAAAACTCAGATATAATCCTGGATGACATTAAATGTGTACCTTTAAACATGACTACATTTAATCACTCAGTGCATATGTACTGACCATTGACCATGGCTGAGCATCGGGGAAGGCATTGAGGAGTCTATGATCAGCACAACAGACATGGTCCCTGTGCTCATGCAGTATTTTTATCTCATAAAGAAGACATTAAAGAAAGTAATACAAACAAATATAATATTTAAATGCCTAAGAGGCATTGTAAAGGAATCATACAGAGGGCTATGAGTAAGTGTAGAAAGGAAACTGCATTTGAACAATACAGTCAACAATCCTTCATTGGAAAAAGGAAGTTTAAAATAAATTTTCAGTGAACACAATTAGAAAAAACATGTGGGAAGAGTTTCAGACAGAGGAGAGTTTGTTTATAAAAGTCCTGTTTGGTGATGTGTTGGATGGGTTTGGTATCTGAAGCTGAGATAACAAATGATGAGGAGAGGGGCAGGCAGGAGTTAGAATATGTAGGATCTTGCAGCCATGGTATGGAGAACCAAGCCTTTAATGCTTTAGAACTTTCTGTAGAAAAATGTTACAAGACAATTTATTTTAATAAACTCATTTTCACTTTTGTGTAAATATGAATCAGGACTGCCAAAACTGATTATTCCTGGCCATGCCTTAGGACCTAAAAATTACCAGCCTCTTTGTTAAATACTTAAAATACTAAAAAGAAATTAAGAAATAATACATACGTATATGCATAATGAAGGGCCATTGGACATTTGCTCTGGAAAATGACAAAGAGAGTTGCTGGAACTCTTAAATACCTGTACAATTGGTATTACCTGTACAATCAGGTAAAAATACCTGATTTTTCTCTTTCTCTTCTACAATTTTACCCCTTTATTGTCATTCTCCCTTTCTAAGCATTAGTAAAATATAATTGACATATATAGGATTATATGATATATGGTGAACAGTAATTAGGTTTTAAAATGTTGTAATATAAAGGGTTTCCAACTAGAAAAAGCCATCGTATAGGTCAATTAAGGTCACTGTGAATAGCATTTACTGGCAACATAATTCAGATGAAACTGAAAGCAGAGAAGAGCAAATTTTATCACAGGTTCATATCCAAAAACTCAACTGCCTATCTACAGGAACAATTTTTGAGACTGATTTTGACAATCTAAATCCATTACAGAAGATACAGAAACTGTCAGTGGAGTAAGTGGGACTTCATAGATACGCTCCCAGGACACAACTGGAATTATAACTAAAGTACAAAAACAAAACAAACAAACAAAAACCAAAACAACAACAACAAAAAACGTGATCCTGAATAATCAACTGAAGACTAGCTGGAGAGAAGTCTGATAACCACTATCCAGTGGAGCCTGCATAGAGACTGATAAGAAGGTTGGAGGCGTGGAAAAGTTGGCCAACTCCGACAGACAGAAGCTGAAGTTCCAGAGATAGCTATGTAGGTTTGCTACTGAGAACCCTGTGGTCAAGTCTTTAAGCTGGACCCCCCAGCAGAGAGCACCAGAACTGGAAAAGCTGTCCATATAACCTCTTGCTGTGAAAAACAGCAGGGTTACTGTATGCCAAGGAGAGTTTGCTTGAAATGCTCACACCTTACACAACATTTTGAGTACAGCCACTCACGTTGGGTTCTGGCAGATAGAGGGTAGAGTAGATTGGGCCTGTCAGAATAGAAGTCAGGGTTGGAGGATTTGACATTAGAGCTCAAAAGGCAGATACCCCAGTTTCATGTGCTGAGTCATTCCCCCATGTTATGGAGGTCATCTTTCTCAGGCAAACCTTACTATCTTGCTAATGTTGTCTAGGGGGAAGGGAGTTGACACACCCTATTAAAAAATCCCTTGCTCCAGCCTGTGATTTCTGGGGAGCATTAAAGGATTTTGAATAATAATTAACATTCAAACAGAAGCAGTTGTCCTTTCCTGTTGGAAAACTTATCACTCCACCTGTGAACAATTGCTTGAGACTACTCAGACTGAATCCAATCAGTCTATAGGCAGAGGTGGTTCTCTGGAAGCTTTGAGTCTTTGCCTAATTTAATTAGTCAGAAACATCAGTTTGGGTCCTTGCCACAAATACCATCCCAGACTGTTCAGTGAATGACAGCCAGCAAGACCCCAAGTGCCTGTAGCTGACACCTGTAGGACCAGTTCTGTGGGGGAAAGAAGTATAGCTCAGAAAAATGTCAATCGAAGTGTGAGGCTCTAGACAACTGGCACTATGACATTGGGATTAAACCTCATTGGCAGCAAGTCAAAGGGGACAAACTTTCCACACATAGGACAACAACAATAAAGCCCCAATTACACCAGAAGAACCTAAATCACACATACAAAGGCATTCCTAGAGCATCCAGCTCAGATGAACAAAGAGACTACACCACTGGACCCCTCAAAACACCTTCTACATAAGACTAACCCGAAAGGACAGAGATGCTTAGCAGTTCTTTCCATAGAAACAAATACAAAGAAACAGCTCAACTGGGGAGACAATGAAACAATTTCCAAATGAGAGAAAAGAGGAATCTCCAGAGAAAGAACTAAGTGAGATGGAATCAAGCAACCTATCAGACATAGAGTTCAAAGTAATGATTATAAAGATGCTTAAGGAATTTAGTGCAAATTACAACAGCACAAAAGGGAATTAGAGGCCATTAATAAGAACCATACAGAAATCAAGAATGATATATCTGATTTGAAGGACATACTGAAAAAGGATTAAAAGTAGATTGGATTAATTAGAAGACTGAATAAGTGATTTGGCAGACCAGGTAGAAATAAATACCCAATTAGAACAGCAAGTAGAAAAACTGATAAAAAATCAGGAAGGTAGCTAAAGGGGGCTCTGGGACAACATGAAACATAAGAATATCTGCATTTTAGGAATACCAGAAGGAGAAGAGGATGAGCAAGAAACTGATAATCTTTTTAAAGAAATAATGACACAAAATTTCCCCAACCTGGTGAAGGAAAATTTTACACAAGTTCAGGAGGCACAGAGAGTGCCAGTCAAGATGAACCCAAAGAGACCCACACCTAGACACATCATAATTAAAACTAGAGGCCTGGTGCAGGATTTGTGCATGGGTGGGGTCCAGTAGGCCTACCCTGATAGGGACCCATCAGGCCAAGCCAGTAGAGGGAGAAGCCACAAAAGGTTGGCAGCTGACCCAACCCCCAATTGGAGTATTGGGGGCCGATCAGGGGCCAGGTCAGCAGAAGGGGGGGGGGCAATCGGGGCGTGGATCAAGCTGATTGGCAGCTATAGTGCACATTATAACCACCAGTCATTCTGGTCATTCCATAGTTCAGGTTGCTTGGCTTTTATATATATAGATGGCAAATGTTAAAGACAAAGAGATAATCTTAAAGGTAGGAAGACGCACAGAAAGAAAATTACATACAAAGGAGTTCCCATTAGAATGTCAACTAATTTCTCAAGGGAAACTTGAGAGGCCAGAAGGAAGTGGCATGAAGTACTTAAAGTAGTAAAAAGGAAGGGCCTAATTCCAGATTGTATCCAGTGAGGCTATCATTTAAAATTGAGGGCAAAATAAAAAGCTTTTCAGACCAAAATGGTTAAAGGGGTAGATTACCACTAAATCAGCAATGCAAGAATTGTTAAAGGGACTGTTTTAAAAAGAAGAAAAGTAGAGAGAGAGGATCATAGGCATAAAGAAAATAAAATTGGCAATAAATAAATACCTATCAATAATGACTTTAAATGTAAATGGGTCAAATGCTTCAGTCAAAAGACATAAAATGACTGAACAGATAACAACAACAACAACAAAATATATATATATATATATATATATATATATATATATATATATATATGACCCACTTTTCCAACCCAAAATGAAGAAATCAATATTTTAAACATTTTGCTGGTTTTCCTTTTAAAGTATTTTTGTTTTGGGGCTTCTTAAGGAGTTATTCTTTCCCGTTTTCTCCACTGTCTGTTTATACACTCAGTGGGAGGAAGTCCAAATTGCCTCTCTGCAGCTCTATCTCCATGATCTTTTATATAGCTGATTACATTCAATTTGAATTTTGCAGAGTAAGACAATCACTTACTGGTATTTATCTTATTTATTTTTTGACATTTTTATGGGCTCAGAATGCTCTAGTTTCTGTTTCATCTGAGCATTCTCCACCTCCACCTACAAATATGGCATCAACTGACATCAGTAACAATAATGCTGGTGATTGGAGGAAACTCTTTGACAGGGTATGGTCGGCTATGCACCCACACAACTCCCTCCTCTGGAGCATCATGTATAATATACCCCTATATCTTCAATCTAATTATTTTAGAAAAAAGAGTGCCTTATACATGGGAAAATATGATACTCAATGGGCAAAAACTTAAGAATAGGAACGAAACAAGGATGTCCGCTTTCACCACTCTTATTCAAAATAGTACTGGAGCTGAAACCAGTTGTCTCAGTGGATAGAGTGTTGGTCTGTAGACTGAAAGGTCCTGGGTTTGATTCCAGTCAAGGGCATGTACCTTGGTTGTGGGCAAATCCCCAGGAGGGGCATGCAGGAGGCAGCTGATCGATGTCTCTCATCGATGTTTCTAACTCTCTATCCTTCTCCCTTCCTCTCTGTAAAAAATAAAAATATATATATATACTTTTTTTAAAAAGAAAGAAACAAATTTGCCAAAGGAAACAAATGTAAAAAATGCAAATTAAAAAAAAAATAGTACTGGAAATCCTAGCCAGAGCAATCAGACAAGGAGAGATAAAAGGCATCCAAATTGGAAAGGAGGAAGTAAAACTCTCATTATTTGAAGATGACATGATATTTATACAGAATAACCTAAAGACTCCACAAGGAGACTTAGACTTAATAAATGAATTTGGCAAGATGGCAATATACAAAATCAACATCGACAAACTGATAGAGTTTTTGTACACCAATAATGAATTCTTAGGAAGAGAAACCAAAAAAGCAATACTATTTACCATTGCAACAAAAACATAAGATACCTAGGAATAAATTTACCCTAGGAGGTAAAAGACCTGTACTTGGGAAACTATAGGACATTGAAAGAAGAAATAAAGGAAGATACAAACAAATGGAAGTATATACCATGTTCATGGATTGGAAGCAGTAACATCATTAAAATGTCTATTCTACCCACAGCAATCTCCAGATTCATTGTAATCCCTATTAAAATACCAATGGCATACTTCACAGAGCTAGAACAAGTACTCCAAAATTTTATATGGAATCATAAAAGATGCCAAATAGCTACAACAATCTTGAGATAGATGAACAAAGTAGGAGGTATCACAATATCAGATATCAAACTATACTACAAAGCTTTTATAACCAAAATAGCCTGGTACTGGCAAAAGAAGAGGCATATACCATAGACCAGTGGGTCAGAACGAAGACCCTAGAAATTGACCCATAACATTACAGTCAATTAATATTTGACAATGGAGGAAAGAACATACAATGAAGTAAAGACAGTCTCTGCAACAAGTGGTGCTGGATAAACTGGAAAGACACATGTAAAAAGAGGACAGTAGATCACCAACTTATACCATACATAAAAATAAACTCAAGGTGGATAAAAGACTTAAAATGTAAGGCAAGAAACCATAACAATCTTAGAGAAGAATATAGGCAGTAAAATCTCAGACATCTCACACAGGATATGTTTATGGATATATCTCCTGGGGCAAAGGAAAGGAAAGAGAAAATAAAGAAATAGGACTATCTATACTAATAAAAGCATAGGTGGCTCTTGTGCCCTCATGTGACACCCTCACATCATCAAAGATGGCCACCCCAGAATGTCATCACAA
This sequence comes from Lasiurus borealis, assembly GCA_004026805.1. Lineage (NCBI taxonomy): Eukaryota > Metazoa > Chordata > Mammalia > Chiroptera > Vespertilionidae > Lasiurus > Lasiurus borealis. Next base: position 20,224 of record PVJN01027906.1, read on the forward strand.
GATGGCTGCCCCATGTCATCACTGCTGCCACAATATGGCCACCCCCCATATCATCACAATATGGGCACCCCACATCATTACAAGATGGCTGCCAAGAGATGGCCACCACAAGATGACAATCAAAAGATGGCCACCACAAGATGGCTGGCAGAGGAAGGCAGTTGTGGGCAACTAGGCTGGCAACAGAAGGCAGTTGGAGGTGAGATCAGGCCAGCAGGGCAGGGCAGTTGGGGGCAACTGGGCAGGCAGGGGAGGGCAGTTGGGGGCAATCAGGCTGTTAGAGAAGGGAAGTTAGGAGAGATATCAGGCCAAGCAGGAGAGGGCAGTTAAGGATGATCAGGCCAACAGGGAATGGCAGTTGGGGATGACCAGGCCTCCAGGGGAGGGCAATTGGGGGCATTAAAGCTGGCAGGAGAGGGAAGTTGGAGGTGATCATGCCGGCAGAGAAGCAGTTAGGCATCAATTAGGCTGGCAGGGGAGTGGTTAGGGGGTGATCAGGCTGGCAGGTAGAAGCAGTTAGGGGCAATCTGGTAGACAGGCAGGAGAGCAGTAAGGATCCAGCAGTCCTGGATTGTGAGAGGGATGTCTGACTGCCAGTTTAGGCCTGATTCCACAGGGGTCCCAGATTGGAGAGGGTGCAGGTCAGGCTGAGGAAGCTCTTCCCCTCTGCCCCATCCATGCATTAATTTTGTGCACTGGGCTTTTAGTTTATTATAAAAGACAGAATATGATAAGATCTGTGAATAACAGGCTATGGGTGTTCACTGGTCACCTCAATCAGAAGCCCTCTGGGTTGCATTCTGGCTATAAGTCCTGGGCACTAAAGACATCTTCTGAAAGATCCATGGAAAGGACTGTGGTTTATTAAGTCTTGTCTATAGGTTGTATGCATCTATAAATATTGTTCATAGAACATCTCTGTTTATTATTGTTTTGCATATTTTTTGTTTAGTTTAATTTGTTTAAAGATAGGACATATTTCACTTTACTGGGAGCCCCCAGCTACTTATAGCAAGCTGAGCTCTTAGCAAGGATAGCAGGAACTTCCCAGTTACTGCCAAGAGTTCTTTATCTAGGGGACACTCCCTGTTCTCCCTCTCAAGACATCAGCCTTTAAAACTCTTAGTAGAAGTTCTTGTCTATTATAATGCAACTTAATTACTGATTTATTTTCTTTACTTGCTTTCTTATCTTTGAGAGACTTAGTTTGCACTTCAGCACTTTATGAATATAGGGGAATCCTTGGTCTCTACTGTTTAGGCTTTATGCCACTCAGAACCCATTTACTGTGCTGGGTTAGTATGAAATAAAATTCTAAGGCTAATTCCCCAGTGCAATTTTTATGAATAATAATTCATTTATTATAGGATTTTTATTTTTTTATTTCTGTTTTTAAAATCTCCTCTTTTTTCTTTTTCTTTTTAAATTTTATTTTATTGTTTAAAGTATTACAAATACAGTGGTACCTCGAGACAGGAGAGACAGGAGTTTAATTCATTCTGTAACCTTGAGGCGTGGGAAATTATGAGACACTAGAGTTGAGGTAAACTGGTGTGCAGCTGGCCTATCCGCGCAATTGCTCGTATCTCAAATGTTGATCGTATTTCAAAGCAAAAATCGCTCGCTCAACAGCTCGTATGTTAGGGCACGTGTATCTTGAAGTACCACTGTAGTAGTATTTCTGTCTCCTTTTTTTCCCCATTGACCTTCCCCTGACCTCCCCTGCCTCCTGGCACATGCCCTTATCCCACACCCCAGTGTCTTGTGTCCATTGGCTATGCTTATATGCATGCATACAAGTCCTTCAGTTGATCTCTTACCCCCCATTACTCCCCAGCCTTCCCGCTGTAATTTGACAGTCTGTTCAATGCTTTACTGCCTCTGTATCTTTTTGTTAATCAGGTTAAAATGTTTTTTATTTTCAATAAATGAGTGAGATCATATGGTATTTTTCTTTCACTGCCTGGCTTATTTCACTTTGCATAATGGTCTCCAGTTCCATCCACACTGCTGCAAATGGTAAGAATTCCTTCTTTTTTATAGCAGCATGGTATTCCATTGTGTGGATGTGCCAAAGTTGTCTAATCCAATCATCTGCTGATAGATATTTAGGCTGTTTCCAAATCTGAGCTATTGTAAATTGTGCTGTTATGTGCTGTTATGAACATAGGGGTGCATATTAGCTTTCTGATTGGTGTTTCTGTTTTCATGGAATATATTCCTAGAAGTGATATTACTGGGTCAAATGGTAGTTCCATGCTGTTTTACACAGTGGCTGCACAAGTTTGCATTATCACCAGTAGTGAAGGAGGGTTCCTTTTTCTCTAATCCTCTCCAGCACTTGTCATTTGTTGATTTGTTGGTGATAGCCATTCTAACAGATGTTGTTTTGATTTGCATCTCTCTGATGACTAGTGACTTTGAGCATGTTTTCATGTTTCTCTTGGCTTTCTTAATGTCCTCTTTCAAAATGTCTATTTATATCCTTTGCCTCTTTTTTGATTGAATTGTTTATCTTCCTTTTGTTAAGTTGTATGAGTTACCTGTAAAGTTAGAGATTAAACCCTTATCAGAGATAACAATGGCAAATATGTTCTCCCATGCAATGCATTTTCTTGTTGTTTTGTTGATGGTTTCTTTTGATGTGCAGAAGCTTTTTATTTTGATGTAGTCCCATTTGTTTATTTTCTTCTTAGTATCTCTTGCCCTAGAATCTGTGTCTCTAAAGATATTGCTATGACATATGTCTGCAATTTTTCTGCCTATGAAGTCTTTAGGACTTTTATGGTTTCCCCATCTTACATTTAAGTCCTTTAGCCTTTTTGAGTTTGTGTATGGTGCAAGTTGGAGATCTAGTTTCATTTTTTTGCATGTATCTGACCAGATTTCCCAGTGCCATTAATTAAAGAGGCTGTTTTGACTCCACTGTATGCTCTTGCCTTTTTTTGTCAAAATATTAATTGAGTATAATGGCCTGAATCAATTTCTGGGTTCTCTATTCTTTTCCATTGGTCTATATGTCTGTTCTTGTGCCAGACAAGGCAGTTTTGAGAAACATGGCTTGGTAATGTAGTTTGATGTCTGGTATTGTAATCCCTCCAAATTTGTTCTTTTTTCTCAAGACTACTGTGGCTATTTGGGTCTTTTTTTTTTTTTTTAACTGCAGATCAATTTTTGGAGTTTGTTCTAAAACTTTGAAATTTGAAATTGGTATTTTAATCAATATTGCATTGAATCTATAGATTGCTTTAGGTACTATGGATATTTTAATGATATTGATTCTACTAATCCATGAACATGGTATGTTCTTCCACTTGTTTATGTCTTCTTCTATCTCATTGTTCAATGTACTGTAGTTGTCTGAGTACAGGTATTTTATGTCCTTGGTTAAGTTTATTTCTAGGTATATTAATTTTTTTGGTACAATGGTAAATGGAATTTTTTTTCATTTCTCGTTGTGTGAGTTCATTATTGATATCTAAAAAACCATAGATTTCTGAGTGTTAGTTTTGTATCCTGCTACATCCCTGAATTCATTTATTAGGTCTAGTAGTTTTTTTATGGAGTCTTTGGCATTTATTATTTGGCATGTCATCTCCAAATAATAAGAATTTTACTTCTTCTTTTCCAATTTAGATGCATTTTATTTCTTCTTCTTGTCTGATCACTATGGCTAGTACTTCTAGTACTATGTCAAATAAGAGTGAAGAAAGTGGACATCCATGCCTGTTTCTGTTCTTAGGGGAAATGGGTTTAGTTTTTGCCCATTGAGCATGATGTTGGCTGTAGATTTGTCATCTAGGACTTATATCATGTTGAGGTCTGATTCCTCTATTCCCACTTTGCTGAGAGTTTTTACCAAGAAGTTGTGCTGGATTTTGTCAAATGCTTTTTCTGCATCAATTGATGTGATAATGTGATTTTTATCTCTCACTTTGTTTATGTGATGTATCACATTTATTGATATGTGGATATTATACTATCCTTTCACCTCTGGAATAAATCCCACTTGGTCATGGTGTATGATCTTTCTAATGTATTGCTGAATCTTATTTTCTAGAATTTTGTTGAGAATTTTAGCATTCATGTTCATCAAGGATATTGGCCTGTATTTCTCTTCTTTTCTGGTTTTGGGATTGGTGTAATGCTGGCTTCAGGAGGGTGCTTGAAATTGTGCCTTCCTCTTGATTTTTTTGGAATAGTCTAAGGAGGATAGGGTTTAGTTCTTCTTTGAATGCTTGGTAGAACTCCCCTGTAAAGCCATCTGGACCAGGGCTTTTGTTTGCCTGAAGATTTTACATCACTGTTTCAATTTCTTAGGTAGTTATCAGCCTATTCAGATTTTTTTTTATTCTTCTTTGTTGAGTTTTGGGAGCTTATATTTTTCTAAGAATATGTCCATTTCATCTAGATTGTCCATTTTGTTGGAATAGAGTTGTTCATAGTATTTTTTCATAATCATTTGTACTTCTGTGAAATTGGTTGTTATTTTACCTTTTTCATTTCTGATTTTGTTTATTTGGGTTCTCTCTCTTTTCTTGGTGAGTCTGGCCAGAGGTTTATTGATCTTATGTATCCTTTCAAAAAAACTAGCTCTTGGTTTTGTTGATCTTTTGTATTTTTTTGGGGGGAGGGGGCTCTATGTCATTTATCTTCACTCTGATCTTTATTATTTCTTTCCTTTTGCTTATGCTGGGATTTTCTTGTTGCTCTTTTTCTAATTCTTTGAGTTGTAGGATTAGGTAATTTATTACCATTGTTTCTTGTTTTTTTTGGCAGTAGGCTTGTAGAGCTATGAACTTCCCTCTCAAGACTACTTTTTCATATTTTTTATATTTTATAATGGAAAATCTAGATGAAATGGGCATATTCTTAGAAAAATATAAAAAAGTAGTCTTGAGAGGGAAGTTCATAGCTCTACAAGCTGTGTCTCATAGATTTTGGATAGTTTTGTTTTCATTGTCGTTTGTTGCCATGATGCTTTTTATTAATTCTTTGATCTCTCATGTAATCCAGTCATTGTTTAAAAGCATGCTATTTAGCTTGAAGGTGTTTGAATTTTTTATTGTTTGTATTGTAGTTGATTTCCAGTTTTATGCTATTGTGATCTGAGAAGACCACTTGATATGATTTCTATCTTCTTGAATTTGAAGAGACTTTGCCTGTGACCCAATATCTGGTCTATCTTTGAAAATTACCCATGTGCACTTGAGAAGAATGTATATTCTGTGGCTTTGGGGTGAAATGTTCTGAAGATGTCAATTAATTCCATCGTATCTAGTGAATCATTTAAGATTGATGCTTCTTTGCTGATTTTTTGTTTAAGGGATTTGTCCAAAGGTGATAGTGGTCTATCAAAGTCCCCTATAATGACTGTATTGATCTCAATCTCTCCCTTGATATCCTCCAGAAATTTTTTTTATGTATTTGGGTGCTTCTATATTGGGTGTGTATATGTTTACCAGAGTTATATCTTCTTGTTGGATTGCTCCCTTTAGTATTATGAAGTAACCTTCCTTATGTCTTGTTATGTCCTTCACTTAGAGTTCTAATTTGTCAGATATAAGTATTTCTTCCCCAGTTTTTTTTCATTGCAATTTGTCTGAAAAAACTTTTTTCATCCCTTCACCATCAGTCTGTGTGAGTCCTTTGTTTTGTGATGGGTTTCCTGTAGACAGCAGATATATGGGTCACGTTTTCCTATCTTCTCAGCTACCCTATGTATTTTGCTTGGGACATTTAATCCGTTTACATTTAAAGTTATTATTGAGAGGTATTTGTTTGTTACCATTTTTATTCTTTACCCCTGTGTTCCTTCTTCTCTTCCTATTTCTTCTTTTTACAGCAGACCCTTTAGCATTTCTTGCATTGCTGGTTTGGTGATAATAAACTTCCTTATTTCTTTTCTGTTTGTGAAGCCTTGCTAGATACAGTATTCTTGGATTCAGACCCTCCCTTTGCATGACTTTGTATATTTCATTCTATTCCCTCTGGCCTCCTGTGTTTCTGTTGAGAAATCCATCGCCAGTCTAATGGGGGATCCTTTGTAGGTAACTTTCTATCTCTCTCCACTTTTAAGATTCCTACTTTGTAGTCAGATTTTGCCAATTTAATTATCATGCACCTTGGCTTTAGTCTTTTGGAGTTCATTTCAGAGAGGTGGTGGGAGAGAGAGAGAGAGAGAGAGAGAGAGAGAGAGAGAAACATCAATAATGAGAGAGAATTATTGACTGGCTGCTTCCTGAATGCCCCCCATTGGGGACAGAGCTTGCAACCTGGTCCTGTGCCCTTGACTAGAATTGAACTTTGGACCCTTTAGTCTCCAGGCTGACACTATATCCACTAAGCCAAATAAGCGAGGGCTGGGGTTCATTTTGTTTCAGACTCTGTGAACTTCTTGAATTTATGTGAGTTTTTCTTCTTGATATCAGGGAACTGTTTGTCATTTTTTATTTAAACAGGTTTTCTATTCCTTGCTCAGTTTACTCTCCTTCTGGTACCCTTGTTATGCAGATGTTGTTTCGTTTTGTGTTGTCCCAAAGTTCCCTTGGTCTCTCCTCCTGGTTTTTAAGTATTTTTCCTAGATGCTGCTCTCCTTGGGTATTTTTTTCTACATTGTTTTCTAGCTCACTGATGCAGTCTTCTGCTTCTTCTAGTCTTCTGTTTCTGCTTTCTATTGAGTTGTTTATAGCAGCAATGTCATTTTTATTTCTTTTTGTTTCTTCTTCATTTACTATTGGTTCTTTTTTTTTAATTAAATCTTTATTACATTTGTTTCTCTTTTTTCCCCTCCATAGTACCCCTCCACCCAGCTCCCACCCACCCTCTGCCCTTAGCTCCCTCCCATTGATCTCATCCATAGGTGTATGATTTTTGTCCAGTCTCTCCCTGTACACCCTTCACCCCTTTCCCCCTAAGAATTAACAGTCCACCCCCTTTCTGTGCTCCTGATTCTATTATATTCACCAGTTTATTCTGTTGATCAAATTTTTAAGTCACTTAATTTTTAGATTCACTTGTTGATAGCTATGTATTTGTTCATAATTTTTTGTCTTTTACCTCTTTCTTCTTCCTCTTCTAGAAGAGTGCCCTTCAGCATTTCATATAACACTGGTTTGGAGTTGATGAACTCCTTTAGCTTTTTCTTATCTGTGAAGCTCTTTATCTGCCCTTCAAATCTGAATGTTAGCCTTGCTGGATAGATTATTCTTGGTTGTAGGTTCTTGCTATTCATCACGTTGAATATTCCTTGCCACTCCCGTCTGGCCTGCATGGTTTCTGTTGAGAAATCAGCTGAGAGTCGTATGGGTGCTCCCTTGTAGGTAATAAACTGTTTTTCTCTTGCTGCTTTTAATATTCTCTCTTTGTCTTTTGCTCTTGGCATTTTAATTATGATGTGTCTTGGTGTGGTCCTCTTTGGATTCCTTTTATGTGGGGTTCTGTGTGC
>PVJN01027907.1:0-27668 GCA_004026805.1 Lasiurus borealis
CCATGACGCCCTGCCCAAGTCTCCCCCCTCTCCCCCCGATATTTCAGAGCAGGCACCGATTTGTACATAATTTGACTCTTTCTGTTTTCAGCCCTTCTCTCCCCGATCCCTCCTGGTGACACACAGAACATCTTAGAGTCCAAAAGAGAACAGCCCTAGCGGACGTGAGCATATTCGATTTGTCATACCAAGCTGACGTTGTAGGAGTAGAGAAATGTATGATAAAAAAAAACAAAAACGAACTACTACGACATGCAGATCATTTTAATTTTCTACTTTGCTTTAATGCAATATTGTTTATTTACTCCATGTATTGTATTCAGAGAAACTCCTGTATTGTTTTTCCTACTTTGTGAAATATATTTTTATAAATACCTCTGTTGTCTTCACTTTTCTTTTCTCCAATCAGATGAAGACCGCCTACGAGAGTCTCACTAGAATTCTAGAGCATGCGACTCAGTCATTGCAAGAATCACCTTTATTTGTAAGAGCTTTTATATAAAGAACCAAGGATGTGAAATGGCTTGGTTACACCATCTCAGGCACTGGCTTGGGCTAGAACACTGAAGGTACCAATTTTTGAAGGCTACTTCTACTATGATAGAAACAATATATTTAAATAGTATGCTTAGAATTGACAACTCTCCAGTGACTTAACCGAGGCCTTTCTGAGTTTTTGTTGCCTGAGAATCATCCATAGTTTGTCCTTTATATGTGTCATGATAGCTGTTGGATGTGTTTTTGGAGGTCAAAATGATTGCCCCAAATGATTTCAAAGTATACTAGGATTTGGAACAGTGCCTGAAACAAATATTTGATGAGTGTAAATTATTAATAGTAGGATTAGTAATAATATTCACTAATGATATTCTTACTACCTTATACATTCTAAGACAAGGTGAAAGATTACTTTATCTCTTCCATACTAGACACATTTCTAGCATATTTCTCAGTGAAGTGCCATAAAGTACAGATTTATAAACCTGTTTAACAAAAATCATGCTAATTTTCGGGATATAAAATCCATACTTCCAATCTTGGAAATCAATAGGATAATCTCCATATGGTGTTTTCCATGATCAGGAGATAATGTCTGGTATACCAGTTGCCCAAAGCTTACCTCAACATTCCCTTTGCCCACAGAGACAGCATGAAAGTGTGGATCTCTTGTTAACTTTTTGTTGTTGCCTCACCATGCTAGCACATTGTGCTTAAAAACCCATTTAAGTTGTTATAACATGGAATCAAGTATGTTTATTACTAGGACTGAACTATATTTTGAGTGTACTCTAAATTTAAATAAATGTCCAGGGAACATACAGCAGGCATTCCCTCTCTCTCTCTCTCTCATCTCTTATCTCTTATCTCTATATCTCTCTCAATTTAAATAAACGTCAAAGGAACATACAAGCATTCTCTCTCTCTCTCTCTCTCTCTCTCCCTCTCTCACACACATACACACACACACACACACACACACACACACACACACACACACCTAGACTTAACCACTTTTTACTTTAGCAATAGACTTGCCAGGATTTCTTTAACCAAGAGAGGGCAGATGGTTCCCAAACTTTTAGAATTTGAGAACCCCATGCTCACCTCTTTAAATAATATATATTTTTAACTTGCTCTAAAGTGACTATTTTTGTCTCTGTGCGCTGTTTTCCTTTGCAAAGGCATTTTAATGTGTCTATAGATCCTTTCCCGTTCTTCTACCAAATGGAGAAGAAGCATCGGTGCCAAGTGAGATCAAATTTCCTCCCTCTACCTCTCTCTCAATTCAAGGCACCTGTGTGGGGAGATGACGCATCCCTGGGTGGCTGGACATCACCTGGATCAATTCAGCCTTGACCTTGTCCGCTAATGGATCCAATCAAATGACAAAAATGTCTTTTAAACACCCACATAGGTACAGTCTAGAGTGCCAAGGGCCCATTCTTTCCAACCATCTCGGATGAGTATAGTTATTTTAAAATTACAAATAATTTATAACAGGATGGTTCAACGCTGCCAAAAATTAAATTCCAGTGTTAACCTTGCTACACAAAATCGCGATGTCTAGATTGGGAACAATGAAAATGTCCTTAGAGGAAAAAATGTGTGGGTACGTGTTTGTGTGTATACAAAATTAAAGACAACTTTCAGACTCGCCGGCAGCACCAGCGGAAGGAGAAGGCTCGGGAAGAGCCACATGTGTCTTCGGGAGAGTTTGTTTAATCAGATGCTTAAAATAAGACGGGTCTCGGCAGGAGACCCAGAAATCTCCTAGGAGCAGCCGGATTTCACACTGAGTCTCAGTGGAGCTCTGGGCCGGGCTGCATTTGGGGGGGAAGGAAACGCGGGTGCTGAGAGCTAAGTAGCCAATTACTCTTTATGGCCACATAAGGACCAGAGGCAAGTGGGCCCTTCCTGCCAGTTGTATTATGCGATCACGGGCTTTGCAGGGGAGCTCACGAATGTCTAACCTTCTGATTGCCTTTTTGATTGAAAGTGCCATCTGAGATCAGGGCAGTGCAAGCGGTAATAAGATTTCAAAAATTCCCATCACTGGCACCGTGGGAAAGGCTGAGCCTGACTGAAATCCCATTATTGTCAGTCAGGAAGATAAGGGAACGGTGGGCATTGCTATAAAAGCTATATAAATGCACACTTTAAGCAGGACTATCAACATGGAACATGCATACACACACACACACACACACACACACACACACAACACACACACACACACCTCTTTATATATACACATATCCCCAATTAAGTTACCAGGGATTATTTTGTAGTTATTTTTTTGTTTCACAATTTCATATACTATCCCAAACCTGGAATGGTGGCTTTTTTTTTTTTACTGTAACTTTAAATTTGAGAGTCATTGGATTGAGGGTAAAGGGTTTTTAATGCAGGTTTCTATTTGAGAACAAAATCGTGGCTCGTGATACCCGGGATTAGAATTAGATGTATCACATTGTGAAACTGGACTTAGATGTTTGCATGTCCTTCTGTTGATTTTCTTTTTCTGGAGAAAGTGATTGTAGAATGTATCTAGTAGGAAATAGTTTTCACAATATCTTTATTTTCCTCAATTGTCATGCTGTTTTATTTGTGTACAAAGTTCCTTAGCAAAGTGACTCATTTAGCCATACAGTGTTGCTTATATTGTCAGCGCAATCATTGTTCTTTATGATTGTAGGAGACAGAGATCCTATCATAATCAGACGTTAATTTTTATTATTTTCTTCTTAGTCAACACGCATTTAAATATCACATAGTATACTGGTTTTTACATGAATACACTCTTGATATTAAAGAAACATCAGTTCAAGTATTTTTGACCCAAACCTAGTATTATGGGCTCAGGCAATTTAACCCCCTTCCCAACTTAATGGATTATCTGAAAGGAAACAATTGTGTTTCCTACATATATCAAGCATGAACCAGCTCAGGAATTCATCTAAATAGAGTCATACAGAGTCATTAGGATGGCATCTCCAAACCTATTTCCTTTATTTATAAAACGGAGATAATAAATTTCATCTAAAACAAATCATTGAAACATTCGTCATCCATGGTCTTAGGAATAGTATTCCAATTTGGTTTAAACTTACCGTGGTCTGATATTAAAGCTTCTGACTACAGAACACGCTCTGAAATTATTCTGTGAAGTTTGTAATGGTGAGAAACAGAAGCTGAGTTGTCCAGAAAGAGCTAGAAAATGGTGCTCCTATGTGCCATCGCCTAAACCGTAGCATGTTTTGTGGATGAAAAACAAATGTTCGGAGATGTCGTAAGAGGTTTTTCAGAGTTCAATTACACATCCCATACATGAGAGAGAACAGAAATTGAACTCTGAATTTCTGGTTCCCTAACAAGGTAAGACACTGTAAGTATGTGTGTGTGTGTGTGTGTGTGTGTGTGTGTGTGTGTGTGTGTGTGTTCCTGCTCCATTTTTTCTGGAAGTGTCATGTACACGCTTCCCATCTTCTAATTTATATTGGGACCAGGCCATGTTACAGAAAAAGGCCAATGCTTTCTTAGTTTGGCTGATAACTGAATGAGTTCTGTGTGTGGGGATGCAGGCCTGAGGCTCTGTAACAGTATGGCCGCTGATGCTTGAGTCCCTGTGCCTTAGATGTTTTTGTTCTAGATTTTTCTTCAACAAGGAGGTTCTTATGATTTCTGGGCAAGCAGATGCTGCAGGATCTAACCCATTTTATTTATTTGTTTATTTTTGTTGTTGTTAATCTTCACTTTGAGGATATTTTTCCATTGATTTTTAGAGAGTGGGCGAGAAACAGAAAGACAGAAACATCCATGTGAAAGAAACACATCGATTGGTTGCCTCCTGCAGGGCCCAACTCTGTCTCCCCACCCCCACCCCTACTAGCCCCTCCCAAGCCCCGACCAGGGCCCCAGGCCAGAACCTGCAACCAAGATACATGCCCTTGATCGGAATCGAACCTGGGATCCTTTAGCCCATAGGCCAACACACTATCCATTGAGCCAAACCATCTGGGGCAGATCGAACTGATTTTAAGTATTTCCTATTTTGGAAGGCTGCAATCCACACCAGATGGCTTAGGGATGTTGGGGTTGCATTCACAGAGGGGGTCCTGGGAACCCAGGTTACTGGATTGCCTGATAGAGTTTTCTCAGAGCAAACTTCTTCTCATATCCACCCACCGCTAGCATGCTGTTGCATCTTATGCTTAAGGGTGGTAGGCACTTAGACGTGAGCAGAGCAAAGACAAGGGCGAGGAGGCAGCTAAGGGCCACCAGGGTGGAAAGACCAGGTGTCTAGCAAAGGACAATCAATTGTCACATGGGACCCTGCCCCAGGGTGACCTTTCCCTGTTGCATTTCAGCTCCTGCCCCAGAGAAACCCAGATTCACCACCAAAGTAGCCAGGCCGAACTGGCCCTCAGCTGCTGGGAATAACACCCCTCCCAGGTGCAGGCCGCTCCCTCCGTGGAGAGCACAGCCCTGAGAGGACGCACCTGGGAGCGGCTGAATGTTCTATTGAGATTGCCTGGGACCGCCCTCCATCTCCACCCTTAAAAGCCCAGAGACCGCAGGGCCCAGCTCTGCCTCCCCAGTCCCACCCCCACCGGCCCCTCCAAGCTCCGAGGGCCCTTCTCCAGTAGAACTTGACTTTCCTCCCTCGGATTTACAAGCGAGTGCCGTCTTGCGGTTTGGGTCTTCGCTCTAAATCCTTTCCCAGCCAGAAGCCAAGCACCGAGGTCGCTGTGCCCGGATTTGGTCTGGGCCCACCCAGGAGGTCAGACGCCCGGCGCCCCTTCCCGCCGCCTACAACGCAGTGGCTCCAGGACCCGGATTGTCGCTCGGATTGTTTCATCTCAGGTAAGCCATGGTCCTCGCCACCTTGGCTTGAAGGATGTGACTGTTCTCTTTCCTGCCTGCATCTTTTCCTCCACCGTGGGATTCTCCATCTCTCTCTCTCTTCCTCTCTCCTCTCTCCCTTCCTGTTGTGTTGCTGTAATGTTCGGGCACCTGTGGAGCATTTAAAAGCACAAAACACTGTGGAATCCTGGAGGGAAGGTGGGGGAGGGTATGTGGGAAGAGATCACACAAAGACCTTGAATGTATAGATGCATAAGCCATGGACACAGACAATAGGGTGGTGGGGGCCTGGGGGGACAGGGCGGGCTGGAGGGAGTCAATGTGGGGGGAGGAGGGTGGAGGGGGGGGAATGTGTAATATTTCAACAATAAAGATGAAAAATAAAAGCCATTAGGGCGCTGGCCTCTAGAAGATTCCCGGGACAGGATGAGTCAGTCATGGACCTGGACATGTGCATGGGGCACCCCTCCGACTGCAAGACAGTGTCCCTGCACCCCTTATAAAACACACAAGGCCCTCCCCTCTCCCCCACTGTCCCTGCTAGGTCATTAGCTCCTATGGAGAGAGAGCCTTGCTCTCTGGCTGGGAGGATGGTCTCTCCGTTCCTTTGTGTCTCGAGTGACATGCAGATGGCCTCTCTTGAAGCTTTTCTGAAATCTTCCAGGCGGAGCTAAGAGTTAAGGGGGGAGAGACCCTGGACTCTCTAGAAAAGCGGCAAGATAATTAAGGGCAGACAAATAAAAGGGGGGCTGGTTTTTATCTGCTTTTTTGTAGCAAATGCTTTGGGACCTGCACCTTTTGCTGGGTGCAGGGGAGCCTCAACTGGGAAAAGAAGGGGCATCTGGCAGTTTCCAGCTGTCTAGAGCAGCGGTTCTCAACCTGTGGGTCTGAACCCCTTTGGGGGTCAAACAACCCTTTCACAGGGGTCGCCTAAGACCATTGGAAAACACCTATTTCCCATGGTCTTAGGAACCAACACACCGCTCCTCGGTGTAGCAAAGTGTAGCCATGTCCTTTACTGTTGTCCTAGGAAGACTGTTGCCCATGCTACACCACAATTCAAGACAAAATTTCATTTATTTGTCATTAGAAATAAATATTTCACAATATGCAATTACATATTGTTTTTTGGGATTAATCCCTATGCTTTAATTATGTTCAATTTGTAACAACAAAAATACATCCTGCATATCAGATTCTTACATTACAGTTCACAACAGTCGCAAGATGACCGTGATGAAGTAGCCACGGAAATCATTTTATGGTTGGGGTCACCACCCCATGAGGAGCTGTCTTAAAGGGTCGCAGCATTAGGAAGGTTGAGAACCGCTGCTCTAGAGAAGCCCGGCCCTAAGTGCTGTCTGTCTGTGGTGGCCCAGCCTGCATGCATGTCACCAGGAATTGTCCCTCCTGCCTGAGACCCGCTCCTGTGAGAGCCTCAGGGATAACTGGGCTGGGACGCATCCTTCCCTTCAAGGGACAGCTGTCCTCTCCCCTAGGCCTCCTACCGGACAAAGTGCTTTGGAAACACGACACACAGGACGACAGTTCACTAGCCTGACTACTAAAGATGAGAGAGATGGACGTGTTTTCTAGGGATCCCCTTTTACCTCAAGTTCTCTAGATCTGATGGGGACCTCTGGCGAGGCTAGTTAAGGCCAGAGGTGGGCAAGCGGGGACACTGGTGGGGGATTGGTTTTTGTTAAGTGGGGTCCACCTGCCGGAGCCAAAGGAATCGTCATCGCAGAGGCCAGCCATCGCGGTGATCAAAGGTAAGTCTGCCCTCCGAACACGGGGTACACACTTCACACCCCAAGTGGAAAGGGGAACCGCCCTACTGAGGTACTCAGCCCACAGAATGAGGGTCCAGGGCAGCCCAGGGATTTGTAGGGACACCTTCAACTCTCAGCTGGGAATGCATCTGTCTCTGTAGATGGGGCTCCAGTTCCCAGTGCCTGGAGAACCCCTTTTGGAGAATTTGAGCCTCATCCCTCAAGCTTCTTTGGCAGCAGAGTCTGGCGCCACTACAAAGTGGACAGGGGAGAGTTTTGGCCCGTTAACGGCACCATTAAGTTGAATGCTACCCTGCGGTTAGACCCGCCTCACCCTTCCCCAGGGACGTGGTGGAGAATGAGTGTGTCTTGGCCATAGGGGCAGCTGCTAGGACCCTCAGAAATGACCCTCAGCTCCAGGTCTCCTTATGATGGCTACAGAGGCTGAAAGAAACATATACCCAGGTGGAAAGAAACTTTCCAAAAAGGAATGAATTTGTTAGTTCTTGGCCAATATTTGCCAGTCCCTTGAGGTACTCGAAATGACTGTCCTTGTTTGTACAGAGAAAATGTGTGCTGTCAGAATCACACAGCCCACTGTACCTTCACAATGCTTGTAGATAGATGGCTTATGAGACCAAAGTCCTAAGATCTTCACGTAGGCCCATGGTCGGCAAACTCAGTAGTCCACAGAGCCAAATAGCAACAGGGCAACGATAGAAATTTCTTTGGAGAGCCACGTTTTTTTAAACTTAAACTTCTAAGGCCATGTCTTCAAAATAGACTTGCCCAGGCTGTGGAATTTTGTGGAATTTTGTGGTATTTTGTCGCACTCAGGGGGCCAAAGAGCCACATGTGGCTCGCAAGCCGCAGTTTGCCGATCATGGGCATAAGCCATATTTTAAAATGCAAACTTCCGGGAGATAACCTTTCTTGCAAGGAAAAAATATCTTAGCCGTGTGAGCAGATCAAGGTAACTCACATCAGCTGTTTAACATTGATTGCTCGACCAGTGTTAAGCTTACCAATGTTGGGCCTTCTAATACCAAAAAGTTAGAAAGTAGATCTGAAGCTATTGATGCAATGTCTTAAGCTTTATTGGAGGGTGTATTTAAAATGTAAATGTTTCAAATGTGTTCGTAAAAGTCAACCTAAGAAATGCTGGTGGTTTGCTTTTTTGTTGTTGTTTATTATTATTGGAAATGGAGGTTTTTAAGAGTTAAAATTTCAGCTTCGATTGGAAAGAAATTGTGTGGTATGAGGAATGGAATATATTTTGAAGGGGAAAAAAAGTGAATTTTTCTAAAGCCAGAATCAAGTACTGAGGTCGACTTTCTGTTTACCGTTTTCTCATCTGTAGTGAGAGGAAACACAATGACCTATGCATGCATTCGTTCTAAAAATAAAAGGATTTGTTAAAACCTTAACTGTGGTTACAGCCACTGTGCTAGATGCTTGAACTTGTGAAGGTTAGCAAGACCCGCCTGGGCACTGCCTCCTGGTGTTACAGGAAACCGGAATAATGAAACCATGCTCAGAGAGTTTGGAGTTACATTTATTACGCACGGGTCCAGAGGAAAAATGTTTCTAGAATTCTGGGTACCAGCATGCAGAAATTTTCTCTATTTATATGTTTTTATCTTTGTCTCCCAAATATGTTTCCTGCCCCTTTGCAAGTTCTTAAAGGGCCCGTATGTGCTGAGGCCTTGAGACCTCACCCAAAGGCCTGGCCTGGTGCCAGCACTGATAACTTTGTCCGGGGAAGGTTCAATGCCTCTCTGAAGTGAGAATAGCCTCATTTTCCTCATTATTTAAGCAAGCAAACATTTACAGAAGCCAATAGCAAGGTTAAAATTTCAAATAGTTTTTCTAGAAGATGGATGCTTGACTGGAGCTTTAATTCAGTTGCAGGAGGCAGGTGAAGGGGACCAGATCTTGACACCCAAAATAGGCCTCTATCAGGCTGTAGCAGAAGCCAAAAAGGCTCTAAACACTGAATACAAGGTACCATTTTGAAGAGACATTTGCATTAATTAGGGATCTCCAGGGTTGTCTTCCTCTTAGGACCAAGAAGAGAAATGGACTAAATCTCTAGAAACTCTGTCAGTGGAGAAGGCATGGATGAAATGTGCATAACAACCAGATCCTTGTTCCCTGTGCTTCTCCCGGTAACCTCATTCCTCCCCTCTTTTGTCTTTGCTGAAAATGACACTTCAATGATGGCTTGGGCCACTTGGGGGTGTGACTTGATTTTCCAGGGTGTCTCCCATGTGTGTGGAGATGCACATGCTATTAAACTGCCCACCTAAGAAACATCCCAACCTGTGGAGAACGTTGATAAGAAATAATCTTCCTGGTGTTCCCGCCCTCATTTCAAATGCCCACAAGAAGCTTCCAGACAGTTCTCTGGAGCCTTTGGGATCTGGCTCCCTGGGATAGGTCATCAGTTTGGCTCAAAGGAACTCATAAGAATTCTCTACAGGGTGGCATGTTTCTCTTGTGGACAAACCTAGACAAGCAGAGGAGAAATGATGTTTTCTCTCCCACACAGACAACACCGTGATAAATGACACTTCTTAAAGAAAAAGAAAAATAAGTGTGCAGGGGCAGTTTCAATTCAGCCAGAGAGACAAAACAGCTGAGTTTAGATAGAGCAACCGAGGGTGGGGCAAGGGGAAGGCTTCTCTGAGGAGGTGGCATTTAGAGACCTGAGTGAGGGTCTCGGCTGAGCCCTAATGGGAAGGACAAATGTGGAAGAAAGGAGATGAGAGGGATGTAAGCCCAAGTATGCTAGTCAGAAAGTAAGGCATGTCTGTACTCCTGCAGGGAAAGCTGCAGTTCCAGCTTGTTGGGGCTTAACATCATCTTAAAGGAAACTCTGGTGTCTGTTCATTTAAGGAAGAAATCTCCCTGCAGCCTCCATCCCCCAGACTCTGGGCCTAAGATTCCCCATCATGCCTTTCATTTTTGTTTTCCTGAGCATTTTGAGTAAATCTCTGCATGATGTTCTCTGTTTCCATACTCGTAATATTTAAAAAAATCACCTGTCTGTTGTGTAAAACTTGCTCTCACATATATGACCAGTATCACCCCCGTCTCCCGTAACTGGTGAGATATTGTACCTTGATGTTGGGGCTGCTCGCAGAGCTCCTGGTTCCTTCAGGAATGATTCGAATTTCATTAGTTTAATGGAGTTGACGGTCATCTACAGTATGGAATCACGTGCATTAACAGTAGCAGTGCATTTTTACGTTAATCAGAAAGAGAATTCATGGGTGGTTATGTAGATGCTCGGCTACAGGGAAATGTGTTGGTACCGATTTTTCTTCTGTAGACACAGAAATGTATGTAAAATTTCACTTTGGTAATTCTTTTAGGAGATTGTGCGAGCTTAAAGTTCCAGTAACCGTAAATCTATCTACGCTGAGAAATTTGGCTTTAAAACTCGGGAAGGAGGGGAGGTGATTGTAAGAGGAAGCAGTTTAGTGAGGACATGAACGAGGTAAAGACAGACAGACCTGAAATAGAAGAAGCCTATCTCTGCCACTTCCTGTCTCTTGTAATTCTCTCACCCTCGGCTTCTTTCTCATTGATAAGAGAGGGTTGATAACTTTTGCCCTGAGATTATGCCAATTTAAAGAGAGACTTCGGCCTGGGCAGTGTGGCTTGGTGGTTGAGCGTCAACCTATGAACCGGGAGGTCATGGTTTGATTCCCGGTTGGGACACATGCCCAGGTTGTGAGCTTGATCCCCAGTGTGGGAGGGACAGGAAGCAGCCAGTCAATGATTCTCTCTCATCATTGATGTTTCTATCTCTCCCTCTCCCTTCCTCTCTGAAAATGATAAAAATTATATTTCAAAAGAGAAAGAACTTGGTAAACATTCAGCATGCTGCCTGGTATATTAAGTTTTGGATAAATGGTAGTTGTATATGTGGACAATAGGGAGGAAAGATGTATGCAATCAAGGCTTAGGAAATGCATCTTTTTAATTACAAATCTTTTTTTATTTTTTAAAAATATATTTTGCCAAGACCAGTTTGGCTCAGTGGATAGAGCGTTGGCCTGTGGTCTGAAAGGTCCCAGGTTCGATTCCGGTCAGGGGCATGTACCTTGCTTGCAGGCACATCTCCAGTGTGGGGCGTGCAGCAGGCGGCTGATCAATGTCTCTCTCTCATCGATGTTTCTGACTTTCTATCCCTCTCCCTTCCTCTCTGTGAAAAAATCAATAAAATATATATATATTTAAAAAAAAATATATATATATAATTATTATTATTATTATTATTATTTTATAGAGAAGAAATGGGAAGAGGAATAGAGAGTTAGAAACATCGATGAGAGAGAGACATCAATTAGCCACCTCCTGCACGCCCTCTATTGGATGTGCCCGCAACCAATGTACATGCCCTTGACCGGAATGGAACCTGGGACCTTTCAGTCTGCAGGCTGATGCTCTATCCACTGAGCCAAACTGGTTTTGATGGAAATACATCTTTCTAAACATTTTCTCAAAAATCTAAGAGAAGGTAAACTCATGGCTTCGAACTATACGCTTTCAGATGCACAAGAGAATATGGACCAGAAGTGAGAGTCTGAGAGAGGCAGGAGGCGGCTGTGGAAACTAGATTTCATGGCCCATAAAATCAGAAAAGCTTCATGATTTTCAAAGGGAGACCAGCGACAGTAAGCAAATAAACTCCCTCTGGTATGTGTATTATCCGTAATCAGGCAAAATGAACTCCGAGGCGTCTCAGTGAAACAGAGGGGAGTGAGGCACTAAAACTCTTCCCGGTGCCTACGGCTGGTTAAAGGGAAATTAATGTCTAATAGAAATTATTACTAATTGAGGACTTGCAAAATACCTTCGCAGGCTCACAGGAAGGCTTACTCAATAACTATCTCTCAGGCTCTTTTTCTCTCTCTCTCTTTCCCTCCCTCTCTGAGATTCAAAGTGACCTCATTAAGAAAACCTCAAGATGAGTCACTAACTGGGGTGGGTGAGGGGGAGTGTCCCTTAAAGCTTCAAGTCCTCCGTAATCAAGTAAGTTTCCCAAAGGTGTATGTTAAAAAATTGACACATTCCTTTACCTGTGTTTAATTCTGTAGACACCTTGGTGCAATTAAAATGATGTAATGAAAAGTTTTAATTTCACAGGAAGATTTTCCATGTATTGCTGTGATTTCAGATTTTATACTGAATAGGTCTAGGTTTAGATTTTATACTGAATTGGTGCATTCACCAGTCACCACATGTAAACAACTGCACGTGGCTGGGGCGGGGCTTAGCACAGGTGGGAGGGCGGGGCTTAGCACAGGTGGGAACACGGGGAGGCAGGCGTTCAGACAGCTGCAGAGCCCAGCCTGTGTGGCTCAGTGGCTGAGCATCCACCTATGAGCCAGGTACCAGGAGGTCACCATCTATTGAGAACTTACCATATTCCAGGCAACATGGAGTGGTTACTGTACTTGGGCTTGAAAGTGTCGCAGATATTTCCTGAAGAAATTAGAACTTTTTTTATATTTTGAAGTACCGTATTTTCTGGCGTATAAGACGAGTGGGCATATAAGATGACCCCCAACATTTCCAGTTAAAATATAGAGCTTGGGATATACTTGCCCTATAAGATGACACCTGGCACGTAAGACGACCCTCGACTTTTGAGGAGATTTTCCTGGGTTAAAAAGTCGTCTTATACACTAGAAAATACAGTACCTAGAATCCTAATTATATCTCCATTTCCTTTATCAAATCAGCCAATCTTCACCTCACCCACTGTGGTTGTTGGGGGAAGAGGTTATTAATCTCTTATTTTTGCATCTGGATTCTATTAAGATACATTCTGTTCAGCTGGCATTGCTCAATGATTGAGCATGGACCTATGAACTGAGATGTCAAGGTTAGATTCCCGGATGAGGTACATACTGATATTGCAAGCTCGATCCCAGAGTAGGGGGCGTGCAGAGGCAGCGTGATTCTCTCTCATCATTGATGTTTCTCTCTCTCCCTTTCCCTTTCTCTCTGAAATCAATAAAACTATATTTAAGAAAAATACAATCTCCTTCCCTCATCCAATGAATCACAAAGGAATTTCCATCCTCTCAGACCAGAGACCAGAAGGCAGGATACACAAGTAATGTGTTCAGTAACCATCTCTGTGAGACTGTCTTTCTCTCATACACTACCTCAATGCAGAACACACCAGCATTATGATGAAGAAAGAAAAATACCTTGACATGTGTACTTTCTAAGAGGTTATTTAGCTAGAATTTAATGTCACAGGTGAGAACCTTGATTGCCTTTATAGCAGTGGTTCTCAACCTTCCTAAGGCCCCGATCCTTGCATACAGTTCCTCATGTGGTGGTGACCCCCAACCATGAAATGTTGCTACTGTGATGCATCGTGATGTAAATATCTGCATTTTCCCATGGTCTTAGGCGACCCCTGTGAAAGGGTCGTTCGACCCCCAAATGGGTCGCGACCCACAGGTTGAGAATCACTACTTTATAGCTTCAGATAGAGAAGTTTGGTCTCTAATGATTTTCCCCAACCCCCACTCACCCCCACTAGTTCCTCCCATAACAAATATCGCCCCTCTGGATAGAGGTACTTGCTGTTGAGGTTTACCACTGCCCTTGACCTCCCACGTTTATGCCCTATCCATCCTAGGATCCTAGGATGAAGGGGTCTGCTTGAGTTTTCTCTGTAGTGTGCTCCCTGCCCCCACTCATGGCTCTTACCAGTGATAGCAATGGCCTCTTCTTCCCTTCCTGTATTCAAAGGCCTTCCCTTCCCAGCTAATGAGGCCCCGTTAGCTGCCTGCTCAGTTGTCAGAATGAGTTGGTTTCCTGGAATTCCTTTGCTCAAACTCCCGTGTGTGTGTGTGTGTGTGTGTGTGTGTGTGTGTGTGTGTGTGTGAGAGAGAGAGAGAGAGAGAGAGAGAGAGGGGGGGGGCTGTTTAGACAAGTAGAAATCACAAAAGAACAATCGGTAAACACATGTTCCTGTGGCTCTGAATACAATGTGGGGAGCAAAGGGGAGTGAGAACTCCCCTAGCTAAGCTTTGGAATTGTAAGGAGATCATGACTAGTTTGACTGATTTCAATTTGTGAAACTAACCCTGGGGTGTGATGTGACTGAGGTGTTAGTTTCCATGTGTCGTTAGATTGAATGTTTCCCTCATTTAATAACACACAGACCAAGTGATAGGAACACAATGACTTCATGGCGGTTGGCGGTATTTTCCTTCAGAGAGTGTGATGTGACACGGCACGTAATTTGTAGGAAGATGCGTGAAATAAAACCAAGTCGGGCTCTAGTTCAGTGGTTCTCAACCTTCCTAATGCAGAGACCCTTTAAGCCAGCTCCTCATGTGGTGGTGACCCCCAACCATAACATTATTTCCGTTGCTACTTATCACTGTCATTTTGTTACTGTTATGAACTGTCATGTAAATATCTGATATGCAGGATGTATTTTCATTGTTACAAATGGAACATAATTAAAGCATAGGGATTAAACACAAAAACAGTATGTAATTATAGATTGTGAAATATTTACTTCTAATGACAAATAAATGAAATTTTGTCTTGAATCGTGGTATAGCATGGGCAACAGTCTTCATATAACAACAATAAACTACATTGCTACATTTTGCTACACCAAAAAGTGGTGTGTTGGTTCCTAAGACCATGGGAAATATGTGTTTTCCAATAGTCTTAGGCGACCCCTGTGAAAGTGTCGTTCGACCCCCAAAGGAGTCGTGACCCACAGGTTGAGAACCACTGATATAGAAAGATGTGTTTACAATAACTCTGGGCTAGAACGAGCTGCTTTTAAGTTTTCATGTGGCTGATAATATGTTGTCAAATGAAATCCTACCCCAGTACCTTGGGTAGTGTCCTGAGAGTTGGATCTGGAAATGTAAGGGGTCAAATAGTAGAAAGACTACACTCAGAAATCCTGCCCATTGACTGCCAGAGAGAGAATGCATTTTCTACATGAGGTTCTGTGTTCTCATAGGCAATTTTTAAAAAATGTATTTTTATTGATTTCAGAAAGGAAGGGAGAGGGAGAGAGAGATAGAAACACCAATGATGAGAAAGATGGGCTGCTTCCTGCACGCCCCCTACTGGGGACTGAGCCCACAACCTGGACATGTGCCCTTAACCAGAATCAAACCTGGGGCCCTTCAGTCCCCAAGCTGACACTTTATCCACGGAGCCAAACCATTCAGGGCCTCATAAGCAATTTAATTCCTCTTTTTTGGCTTCAGAAACTTCACTTTAAAACAATGGATTTGTTTTCAGTGAAGCCATGACTAATTTGACTTAGTGTTTAATTTTGTGGAAATAACACTTGACTGTAATGTTAAGGTCTAACATTGTATGTCTACTAAAATCTATCTCCCGCCAAGACCGGTTTGGCTCAGTGGATAGAGCGTCAGCCTGCGGACTGAAAGGTCCCAGGTTCAATTCTGGTTGGGGCCATGTACCTTGCTTGTGGGCACAACTCCAGTGTGGGGCATGCAGGAGGTGGCTGATCTATGACTCTCTCTCATTGATGTTTCTAACTCTCTATCCCTCTCCCTTCTTCTCTGTAAAAAAAAAATCAATAAAATATATTAAAATCTATCTCCCAACCAGTTCTATTTTTTTTTTCTTTGACATGTTTAATACCTCATTTATGGCATAAAAGTACTCTGCTAGCCCTGCTGGGTTGTTAAATGGTTAGAGCATCAGCTTGAGAACCAAAAGGATGCAGGTTAGAATTCTAATCCAAGGAATGTACCTGGGTTGCAGGTTCCATCCCCAGCCCCGGTTGGGGCACATGTGGGAGGCAACCAGTGGATGTCTCTCTCTCACACTGAAGTTTCTCTCTCTCTCTTCCCTCCCCCATCCTCCCTTCCTCTTACTCCCTCTAAAAATCAATGGAAAAATATCTTCAGGAGAGGGTTAAAAACACACACACAAAATACCTCTCCTAGCCCTTAATGCTTAAAGAGATATGGATGTGAATGGGCAAAGTGTTATTACAGAGGGGAGAAAAATCAAATAAATTGAGAGAGACTACATAGACATACCTAATTCTCAGAGTTTTACATGAGTTGTTTTCCTCGAGAAGAGCATTATAAATCAACCGCACAGTGAGAGTATATAATTTACTTTCTGAAGCTGTTTTGTGAGTGTGGAGGAAAAAAAAATTAGCATAAGGTTGTAGAAGAGGAAATAAAAAAAAGATTGAGCAATAAAAAATGTAGTGTTGTTTTGAGAACTAATTAAGTTAGCTTCCCTCCTAAAGGGACCATGCAGCTGAGCTCCTTGGCTGTGCTTCTCCTTCCATCTGGGTAACTGGTTCAAATCCAGCACTTGCTGCTAGCAACCTGAACCAGTTCTAGCAGGTCGCTCTTCCACTGTTTGCAGAAACTAAATCCATGGGCAGACTTCAGTCTCTTAAGCCAGTACCTGTCTCCAGCTCAGACACTGGCCTTTCTTTGAAATAATAATCCAGAGGAAAATGTTAGACTTTGGCAGTGACGGAGGCTGTGAAAGAATTCGCAACTGAGAGGAGAGAGAGATGGAGAGGGAGTTTATTTTACTTCCCACAAAGTGCAAGGGGCCGGGTAGATGCTAATCCCTAGAGGGCAAGAAACCAAAGGAGGCTTCCCCTTTAAAGAGTAATGGATGCTGTTGCTAGGTGACCAGGAAAGAAGCTGGGTTGGGGCTGAAGTGGAGTTTGTCTGTCAGGAGACAGTCCAGGCAGGTGGCCTAGAGCAGTGGTCGGCAAACTCGTTAGTCAACAGAGCAGCAAACCGTGGCTCGAGAGCCGCAGTTTGCCGACCGCTGTCTTAGAGATGTGTCTTATCAATATTTTTTTTCAAGCCTGTCAGACATGCTTAGAGCAAAGGCTGTGGGTTCAGAAGAGGCTTGTTGGAAGGGAGGGGCGCAGGGAAGGGAACAGTTCAATAACTAGAGAGTCCTTGGTGCAAATTATCCCTGAGCTGTAAGAACACCAGGGAGGAGGGGGATGCAAGAATGTGGCCTTGAGTGTAGCTTATCTTCTTGCAGTTTATTATTTTTTGTTTTCGTTAATCCTCACCTGAAGATACCCTATTTTCTGGCTTATAAGAGGACTTTTTAACTCAGGAAAAACTTCTCAAAAGTTCGTCTTATATGCTGGGTGTCATCTTAGAGGGCGAGTATATCCCAAATTCTATATTTTAACGGGAAAAGTTGGGGGTTGTCTTATATGCCGGAAAATATGGTATTTTTCCATTGATTTTTTTTTTTTTAAAGAGTTGAAGAGAGAGGGAAAAGACAGAGAAACATTGGTGTGAGTGAGAGAAACACATTGATGGGTTGTCTCCTGCACAGGCCCTGGCCCAGGCCAGGGAGAGGCCTGCAACTGAAGGACATGTCCTTGACCAAGATCCTTCCGTCTGCAGGCCGACGCTCTATCCACTGAGCCAAACAGACTAGGACTTGCAGTTTGAAAGGAGGGGCTGTTTAAATCAGAAGAGCTAACAGTCTTGGGGTTTCTTTCCCAGGTGCCTCACAGAACTTAGAAAGGTTACAGCCGGGAAAAGGGGGTCTTTTTCTTGTCCAAACGGGAAAGTCAACTCCATCTTAACCTTGACCTTCTCTTTCTTCCCAACCATCCGGAATGGTACCGAACATTATCTATACTATGTAGGCATCTACTAGTGATCATCACACATAAATGGGCACGCGGTTCCTTCTACAGAACTTGCAAGCTAATGGGGAAGGCACATGGCAGGTGAATGGGGGGTGAGGGGATTCATGGTTGATCATTCAGGGTTGATCATTCTGCCACCACAACCATTTCTATCCTTTTTCTGCCTTGCTGTGAGCCCCGGAGTAAGGGTAGGAAGTGATAACTGTTGGAGTGCAGTACCCAGGATCCTTTGGGTAAAACTGAGTGTGGGACAATGGAAGGCACCAGCCAGAGATTGGAGAGACAGGGGAAAGAGAAGTCGGGGTATTGCTTTCTCATCTCTCTCTCTCTTCTTTAAAATATATTTTATTGCTTTTTTCAAAGAGGAAGGGAGAGGGACAGAGAGTCAAACATTGATGAGAGAGAGACATCAATCAGCTGCCTCCTGCACACCTCCTACTGAGAATGTGCCCACAAACCAGGTACATGCCCTGGACCGGAATCAAACCCACAGGCCGACGCTCTATCCACTGAGCCAAACCGGTTTCGGCTGCTTTCTCATCTCTTTTCTTCCTTGGCTATTCTGCCAAGGACCCAATTTACCACCATCGCTCCTCGGAAGCAGATTCCCTTTCAAGGTTCCAGACTGTTCTGGCTCTTGTGACATCTCTGCATCCTTCTCCCCTTTAGGGCTGAGGGTGGGGGTTCCATCCAGCTGCAGGAAGCGAGCTGTGTCACATCCGTTGTTTTGCTTCCTTAAACGGCCTTGTCCCTCTGCAAACGTTCCCTCCTGAAACCCGGATGAGATCCATCACCCCCCTGTTCCGTCTGGTGAGCCTCGACGCTACGGTTAAACCGGGCATCGACATGCGGATTCCAACTTAAACAGGAGTTTTAATTTAAACATGGAAATTCAGCCTCACCCGCCTTTCCAGGGGAGGGGGAATATATCTCTCGGACCGTGTGCTTATTGACTAGAATTTAAGCTTGCCTGAGTGTCTCGCCTATAACGCATCCTGTCCAATTTCCGATGGCAATTTCATCAAAGGCAGATGAGAAGTTACTCTTGTGAAATAAGTAGAGCAGCCATTTGATATTCCATCCCCTCTTTTTTACATCGCTCCTCGCTCACCCAGGTCGGAATGGATGCTTTGTTTTTCAACGCTCTTTTATTGTCTGGGTGAAATATGCCGTCCGTCTTTCCATAAACGCAGCCATCCTTTCTTCCCGCGCTCTAAATAAACATTACAC
The DNA here is from genome assembly GCA_004026805.1 of Lasiurus borealis. Classification (NCBI taxonomy): domain Eukaryota; kingdom Metazoa; phylum Chordata; class Mammalia; order Chiroptera; family Vespertilionidae; genus Lasiurus; species Lasiurus borealis. The sequence goes on from PVJN01027907.1 coordinate 19,063, forward strand.
ACACACGGGAGATAATTGTCGTGCAAAGCACTAGTGGAATCCACAGGGTGGGAAACGCACACATCCGAGTACACAAACAGAAGCATCCGAGTGTCTCTGTTTTTACCCGGGAAATGCATAGGGTGGGTTAAACCAATATTTTGGTTTAATTAGAAGAGGATTATAAGAATGACACTGTAGCCGATGAACATTCATAAATAAAATGACTTGAGAATCTGAAAGTGGGTACCTAAGACACAGGGGAAGGGAAGCCAGGAAACATTCTCACAAAAAAATAAGGTGAAAGCTAATCCCTACCTGAGCGGGGAGAGAGATCACCCCCCCCCCCCCCAGAAAGAATAACAGATGATGTTGACACAAAAGGAACACCAACTTGAGAGCGAGAGAGGAAGTTCAGCTGAGACAGGTAGGCAGAATGTGCGGTGGGACAGGGATTCTCAACCTGTGGGTCGCGACCCCTTTGGGGGTCGAACGACCCTTTCACAGGGGTCGCCTAAGACCATCGGAAAATGCAGATATTTACATCACGATGCATCACAGTAGCAAAATTTCATGGTTGGGGGTCACCACCCCATGAGGAACTGTATGCAAGGGCCGCGGCCTTGGGAAGGTTGAGAACCACTGCTGTGGGATATGGTATGATACACCTCGGCCAGTGTTTGCACGCTGCCATTATATCGTAAAAATCCACCTGGCTGGTGTCGCTCAGTGGTTGAGCACCAATCACCCCATGAACCCAGGTCCCCAGGTTGTGGGCTCCATCTCCAGGAGGGGGTGTGCAGAAGGCAGCCCATGGATGGTTCTCTCTCATCATTGATGATGTTTCTATCTCTCTATCCCTATCCCTTCTTCTGTAAAATTTCAATACAATCACATATTTCTTTAAAAAAAAAAATCCACCTCCTGGGGATGAATGGAATAAGGGAAGTTCTCAATGGTGGTTCTCTGTCAGAAGGTTCATCTTCTCTCATTGATATCAAGGAGAATGGATTTGCCTTTCATTGTCATTCAATCCTACAGAGACACCTGCGCCTAGTACACCCAGGCCTTCCCTCCATAGAAGGTTGAACATTTCAACTCAGTAATAAGGCAGCTATTCACTCGGTCACTATTAAATGGGTCATGAAAGATGTATTTTCAAATATGAAAAAAAGAAACCCACTATAATGTTCTCCAATTCCGCAGGAAATGTTAATGCGTTCCCCAGAACGATTATGAGAATTGGAAGCATAATGTCTATGATTTCTCAGAACCGTCTCAATTGTTCTTAAGTAGACACATCGCAGGTGTGCAGGAAAATGACATTGTTCAATGTTCCCGGGGTCGCCCTCTGTCCAGGTCTGCTCTGTCATCAGTAAAATCAGAGCTAAATGCCTGAGAGTCGGTCCTTTTTGAGTTTTACTTCTTCATCGCTAGCTTCCCCACCGGGCCCCTCCTCCTCACCCGCTTTAATTTTCCAGCCGTGAGAAAGGCAATATCCCGCTTGTGATATTAGACTGAAGGAAACCTAACAGTCTGGAGAACTGAGAATTAGTTTTATTTTGTTTTGAATTTTAAGGCAGTACACTGTGGCTAATTTTTCACTCCTGAAAAAGATTGCTCTGAAAAACCTTATAAGTTATTCTGAAGAAAAAAAAAAAATCTCTACGGAAATTCCTCTGTAACTCTCCTGCCCCCATCAATATAATTTGAATGGGAGACTTCCATACCGATTTAAAATCCTTTCGGGTGAAGGTGAAACACATCACGTGTCATGTGTCCCTGGATGTCCTGTGTGTCTGTGGATGAGAGAAGGAAAAAGTTACCCCCAGGTCCTGCCCTTAAAGAAAAAAAAAAAATCAGGCTGTTTGTGTCCCGATTTCCAGAGATGAAAATCTTAATAAGAGGTAGGGTGGCCCTGACTGGTTTGGCTCAGTGGATAGAGCATCGGCCTGCAGACTGAAGGGTCCCTGGTTCGATTCCAGTCAAGGGCAATGTACCTTGGTTGCATGCACGTCCCTAGTAGAGGGTGTACAGGAGGAAGCTTATTGATGTTTCTCTCTCATCAGTGTTCCTGGCTTTCTATCCCTCTCCCTTCCTCTCTGTGAAAATCAATAAAATATATATATTAAAAAAAAAAGAGGTAGGATATTCTGTCTCCTAAAGAGTTGACAGGCACATAGATAAGATTTCCTGGATCTTAGCATTGTTTAGGCCTTTTCGCATTGATCAAGCATTAGTGGTCTTATTTTGATAATTGCACCCGAGTTCCTGAAATTATTCTCTCTGCTTTTATGTGTATTTACAATTGTTAAGTTTTTGTTGTTTTGTTCTTTTATTTTTTTAAATATATTTATTGATTTTTTACAGAGAGGAAGGGAAAGGGAGAGTTAGAAACATTGATAAGAGAGAGACATCCATCAGCTGCCTCTTGCACACCTCTACAGGGGATGTGCCCGCAACCAAGGTACATGCCCTTGACCGGAATCAAACCCAGGACCCTTCGGCCTGCAGGCCGACGCTCTATCCACTGAGCCAAACCGGTTAGGGCTGTTGTTTTGTTCTTTAAGGTCACCCAACCTGGTTTGGCCTAGGGCTCCCTCTTAGCCTGTGATCTGATAGATCGGACCTTGCCAGCAAATCTCTAAGGCACCTCTTCCTCCCTCTATCCTCTGCACTGAAGGTACAGTCACCCCAAGCTCTACAGAAAATCGAGGTTAACTCTGGCTTTCCCTTCAGGGAAATGGCCACGTACCTTCTGCTTCAAGTTCAACTACATCTCATCCCCATTCGCCCCATTTCAACCCATTCACCCCAGGTGTGTAGTAAGCAGTTTCTCGGGAATATTAGGAAGATCCTACCAGCTTTCCCATTAGATAGGAGGCAGGAATCTCTCCCTTGGGGGTGAGGTCCTCAGAGGGAGGGACAGTGACTGGATTAAGAGAAGATATGCTGGTCCCTTAGCCCTACACAGACTAAATAGGACCAGACTGTATCCTAAATCCTAGAATAACCTAAAAACTTAGAGGATGCTGTCCTTATTGTACTTGATAAAGATTCTCTTTCAACAGCCCCATTGTCAATCAATCCCCAAATACATGCTACTTTTCTCCAACATAAGCAAGGTCTCTGCCGCTTCTCCATCCCTGCTCACACCTCTTTAAATTCAGAGCTGATTATTTCTCATCTGGACTATCTTAAGGGTATATTTACTAGCTCTTTCCCTCTAGTCAATTACCAGACAATCTATTCTCTATATCACTTGGGTTGGTGGGTGGGGAATTTCTATAATTCAAATCTAAACATGGGAGAAGGTACAAGACCACGGTTCTTTTTTTTTTTTTTAATATTATTGTGTTATAGAAAACCAGAATAATCAAACCATGCTCAGAGAGTTTGGAGTTACATTTACTTCACGAGGGTCCAGAGGAAAATGTTTCTCAAATTCTGGGCCCCAACATGCAGAAATTTTCCCTATTTATATGTTTTTACCTTCTTTGTCTCCCAAATAGGGGATGTTTCCCGCCCCTTTGCAAGTTCTTAAAGGGCCCCTATGTGCTGAGGCCTTGAGACCTCAACCAAAGGCCTGGCCTGGTGCCAGCACTGATCATGTTGTCTGGGGAAGGTTGAATGGCCTCTCTGAAGTGAGAATAGTCTCATTTTCCTTATTACGTTGTTAAGCCCGGAACGCAAGCCGCACTCACAGAGCACCAAGAGACGATCTCATGTAAAAACAAGGGGTTTATTCAGACCAGCCTGCTGGGGCTCACAACATACTCTGAAAACAGAGCAGAGGCTGAGAGCCCTGGGCCTTTGTTACATGACCGTTTTATGGACTGGGGGTCGGGGTGGGTGGAGAGCTGTTTGAATTACTGAGTTGGCCTATCCTGATAGGCCAGGTAGGGGCCGGGGTCTGCTTAGGCAGGTACGGGATGTGGGGTCAGGAAGCAGTCTAATAGCAGGAAGAAGTGGTTTTGCCTTATTAGGTTATCTCCCGGCACATTCTTGCTGGATTACCTAATGGTGGGTTGGGTAACTGGCAAGTCTCTTTGTCTTGTTAAGGGCGTAGTCACCTAAGATGGAGGAAGCTGGAAAGAATTGCCTTTTCAACGTAAGCAAGCAAACATTTACAGAAGCCAAGAGCAAGGTTAAAATTTCAAACAGCAGTTTTTCTATGAGATGGATGCTCTGCCCCCTCCGCCCCCCACCTTGATCCCCTTTAGGCCACAGGCCTTCACCACACTATTGTGTGAGTCTCTGGGTTATGCACATATGCATACATGTTTTTTGGTTGATTTCTTCTTACCTACCCACCCACTCCCTGCTCTCTCCTTCCCTCTGAGATTCCCCATGGACTGAGGTTATTTCTCTTTACATTGCTGCATATTTCTCTTTTACTTCTGAAATACATCCTCCTTTAAGAAAGGGATACTATTTCTCATCAGGATGCAAGTTGTCCCACATACTGCTCCTGGTCACTTATCAACACTTTTTTTTTTATTTCAGTTTTTTTCTCAAATATTTATTGTTTAGATTATTACAATTGTTCCTCTTTTTCCCCTCATAGCTCCCCTCCACCCAGCTCCCATCCCACCCTCTACCCTTACCTCCCCGCATTGTCCTCATCCATAGGTGCATGATTTTTGTCCAGTCTCTTCTTTTACCCCCCAAGAGTTGTCAGTCCACTCCCTTTCTATGCCTCTGATTCTATTATATTCACCAGTTTATTCTGTTCATCAGATTTTTGTATTCACTTGATTTTTGTATTCACTTGATTTTTAGATTTACTTGTAATAGATACATATTTGTTGTTCATAATTTTTATCTTTACCTTTTTCTTCTTCTTCCTCTTTCTTAAAGAGTACCTTTCAGCATTTCATATAATACTGGTTTGATGGTGATAAACTCCTTTAGCTTTTTCTTATCTGTGAAGCTCTTTATCTGACCTTCAATTCTGAATAGCTTTGCTGGGTAAAGTAATCTTGGTTGTAGGTTCTTGCTATTCATCACGTTGAATATTTCTTGCCACTCCCTTCTGGCCTGCATCGTTTTGTTGAGAAATCAATTGACAATCCTATGGTTGCTCCCTTGTAGGCAACTTACTGTTTTTCTCTTGCTGCTTTTAATATTCTCTTTTTCTCTTGGCCTTTTAATGATGTTGTCTCTTGGTGTCTTCTTTGGATTCCTTTTGTTTGGGGTTCTGTGCACTTCCTGAACTTGTAAGTCAATTATTTTTACCAGGTGGGAGGAGTTTTCAGTAATTATTTCTTCAAGTAGGTTTTCAGTATCTTGCTCTCTCTCTTCTTCTGGCACCCCCACAATTCTGATGTTGGTACGCTCGAAGTTGTCCAAGGAGGTCCTTACACTATCTTCACATTTTTGGATTCTTTTTTATTTTTTTTTATTTTCCAGTTGAGTGTTTTCTGCTTCTTTGTATTTCAAATCTTTAACTTGATCCTTGCATTCCTCTACTCTGCTGTTAGGGTCTCTGTATAATACTTTTATTTATGTCAGTGTATATTTAATTTCTAGTTGGTCCTTTTTTCATCTCCTCTTGGGTCTGGCTAAATTTATCCATCTTTTCTAGGAAATTCTTGAAAAACCTTATAACCATGGTTTTGAACTCTCTATCCAGTTGTTTGTTTTCCTTCATTTCTTTGGTTTGTGATCTGTTCTTTGTCTCTGCATTTTTGCTGTTTCCCTGAGTTGGTAAAGTAGCTTTGTGTGCTAGGTGTACTATGTGGCCCAGTAGCTCCGCCTCCCCAGTTACCTGATGTGGACTCCCTTGGTGCACCCCTTTCTGGGCTGTGTGTACAGCCTTGTTGTAGTTAAGTCTTGATTGTTGTTGGTATCACGGGGGGAATTGACCTCCAAGCTAATTGGTTGTGAGGATTAGCTGTGTCTATGCAGAGATAACATCTGTGCTGGAGTCAGCCTTATGATACAAGACTTTCAAAATTGCAAAAGCTTCTGATTTCAGCTTGGATGGGGTGGAGTCTCAGGCCTGAGCAGACAGCCTTGGCTTCCTGTCAGCCCTGCACTATGTGATCCCTGGGTCTCAGTGTCCCTTGGTAATTGCTGCAGCCCTCTCTGTGCGCACTGGCTTTCCTGAGCTTTCATGCTTTCTGGGGACCTCTATGAACCTGGGTCCCCAGGGTCTCACCTAAACCTGGAGTTTAGAGCAGTTGTGTCTCCTTGCAGATTGAAAAAGCCAGCCGTGTACTCAGTTGTCAGCCCTTTCTGAGCACATACCCCGAAACTCTGCCTTCTGCAGCTCCTCTGAGTCTCGGTGTGCTTTTCTCTGTCCTTCTAGAGGTAGAATTTTCACTCAGCCAGCCTTCCTGTGGTTCTGGATGGTGTCCTTTCTGTCTGTTAGTTGTAGTTTTGAAATTGTTGTGCGAGGTAGCAGTTCAGGTGTTCACCTATGCCGCCATCTTGGTTTCTCCTCTCAGTTTTTCCTTTTATCTATTAACACTTCCTGTGCTCCAGCAAGGGCAGCGTGTTGATCAGACCTTGGCCAGTCTTCCCTTCTCATGCTTCTGCTTTTGCACTCTTTCCTTCCTGTGAACACCCCAAACAATTTATTCTGAACCCCTTCATTTGCATCTTCCCAAGTTCTTCAGCATGTCTACTGAACTGCTTCTTATTTTCCAGGAGAAATAAGTCAATATCGGAGTGATTTGCCCTTCAAGGAGACTAGAACATCCTTGATGTGTTGGGCAATGATTGTGTGTGTGCCTATTTGCAACTTGGTATGTTAACCTTTCCATGGCCAACTTAACTACAGAGACTCTTCACTAAGCCTCTTGAAAACCTGATTATTATTCTTTCTTAAAAATATATTTGTATTGATTTCAGAGAGGAAGGGAGAAGGAGAGAGAGAAACATCAATGATGAGAAATCATGGATCAACTGCCTCCTGTACGCCCGCAATTGGAGATCGGGCCTGCAATCTGGGCATGGTCCCTGAATGAGAACTGAACCGTGATCTCCTGGTTCATAGGTAGACGCTCAATCACTGAGCCACACCAGCCAGGCAGTCATCACCGTTTAAAGGCTCCCAGTATCCCTCTTGCAGAAATGCCATGCCATTCCTCTGTTACTACCTGCTCGTTACTCTATTCTGGAAATGCAGCTTAGATTGGAAAAGAGTGTGAAACCCTCTTTGGATGTGTTGACATTGAAGTACCCTTCTATTACATCAAATTTGATCAATATTGATATGTAGTATATCCTACTCAAGGCTTGTTTCTGAGTCAGCTTTGTGTGAGACTGAGCCAGTTAAAACTAGGTACAAATGTATATGATTAACTAGACGGATGCTTCTGGTACTTCTAACTTCCTGGAAACTCTACACCCAAGATTCTCTTGTTGTAAAGGTTTGGTCTTCTCCTCCGTAAAGGATGAGTTCATGACTTGGTCTAGGACTCTTGGTGGTGAATTTCCACAGATCAACATGAGAGGTTCGCACCTGAGCAATCCCAGGTCCGTTTGGGGACCAGCAGTGGAGATTGGCAAGGCTCTGTCCCACTCCTACCTCAGGGCCTTCTTGTGTGATGGTTATGTGTGACCATGTGCAATCTGCGTGTCCTCTGTTTTGTATCTGTGGTCTCTTACAGGACACCCTTGGGCTGCTGGAGCTGTGTCTGTCCCACAGTGTTGCAGAAAACCAAAGAAATACCAAGCACGCCTCCTAGAGAAAGGGAGGGACCCCATTTATTAACACTAGTGGCCTCTGAGAATAACTTCCAAATCAGAGTGAAGAAACACTCAGAGGGCTTCACTCTCTATAACCTTCTGGGGTCTTTGTCTTGCAGATAATGGTTCCGCCCCCTTTCCTGGGTTTACAGGAAGGCCCCCAAGTGTTGGGGTTCCCCAGGCCATATCCCATGATCTGTCCTGGAGCCAGTGATAACGACCCCCCACCCCCACCCCAGGGCAGTTGCTTTGTTCATAGTTTTTATGGCCTGACTTGCCTTGCAAGACTGTTTCCTCCTCAATAGACCGGAAGTAGAACTGCCTGATGGTTTATAACCCCCCTACCTCTTCCAAGGGCAGCTCAATAATGTGACAGACTAGTTCAGAAACACACAAACCCAACTTCATTCACTAAAGCAGCGGTTCTCCACCTGTGGGTCGAGACCCCTTTGGGGGTCAAAAGAGCCTTTCATAGGGGTCGCCTAAAACCATCGGAAAAATGTAGCAATGTAGTTTACTGTTGTCATATTAAGACTGTTACCCATGCTACACCACGCTTCAAGACAACATTTCATTTATTTGTCATTAGAAATAAATATTTCACAATATCTAATTGTGATTATCACTATGCTTTAATTATGTTCAATTTGTAACAATGAAAATACATCCCGCATACCAGATATTTACATCACGACTCATAACAGTAGCAACATTACAGTTACGAAGTAGCAATGGAAATAATTTTATGGCTGGGGGTCACCACCACATGAGGAGCTGTCTTAAAGAGTCGTGGCATTAGGAAGGTTGAGAACCACTGCACTAAAGTAACTTCAGAGCGCACCTGGGTATTGGGCTGAGGCTGGGACTGTGTCTAAATAGTTCGCTTGTTTCTTCGTCTTACCTTTGGCTGCATCTTCATGCCAAAATCC